>VWYO01011906.1:294-27020 GCA_013400275.1 Rhadina sibilatrix | reverse complement strand
TGCAGGGGGCATTCAGAGGGTGCAGTGCTGGGGGTGCAGTGCTGGGGCATTCAGAGGGTGCAGTGATGGGGGTGCAGGGGGCATTCAGAGGGTGCAGTGCTGGGGGTGTAGGGGTATTCAGAGGGTGCAGTGATGGGGGTGCAGGGGACATCCCCACCAAGGGCTGGAGGTCCCCGGTCAGAGTGAGGAGCTGCAGGTGGGCTGGAGAAGTGGGAGGGCACTGGGGTGCCCCGCGGCTGAGGGCAGGAGATGGGGTGGGCTGCGGTGCCCGGGGAGACCCCCTGACCTCTGCTCCCCCTCCGCAGGGCCGGGCCCGCGGCGCTGCCGGGATGGTGCTCCCCTCGAAGGAGCAGCGCCGGGGGGCCGGGCAGGCCCCGGGCAGGCTCCAGGCGAGGCCCCTGCAGCGCAGACGGTGCGTCCTGGCCGAGAGGAACCAGAGCGTGGTCCCCGTGGGCGCCTGGGTGGAGAGTGCGCCAGGGCAGCAATGCCCGGCCTTTGTGAGTGCACCGAGGGCACCATCTGCCGGGGCATGTCGAACCCTTCAGTGTGGCCACTAAAACCCCCGGGGGCGTGAGAGCCAAAAGTGATCTTGTTCACAGCCTGAGGGCAGCCACCAGCATGGCTCCTAAGGATCATCATTTGTTTTAATGTGGTTTAGCGGGGTCAGAAGCTGCTTTTATATCCATGTAGTCTGGCCTCCCCTCTGCACAAGCCCACAACATCTCTCTGAGTTGAACCCCCTCCAATAAATTGTTTATGAGGCAAAATGCATCAATTTGAAACATCAGTCAGGTGGGGAACCCAGCCAGTGCTGCTTGTCACTTTCCCACTCATCCCTAAAGGATGTCAGGGAGTTGAGATTTTATTCTGTGTTGCTGATTGAAAAAAAAAAAAAAAATAGAAATTGAGTTGGATGTTTCAGGGTCTGGAGCCAATCCCCTTAGAAGCACTTAAGGAAATTTTCGTGGATGCTTATCTCAGGGATTTCTGTTTTGAGGGTTATTCTAAGAGGACTAAAAGTGCATTAAATGTTGGATGATGAGTTCAGTCCCCTGTAATTAATGTCTGAACATTATAGAAGCTCCTGCCCTTCTGAGATGATTTATTTCTATATTGTAATTTAAATCCTGAAAGGTTGAGATAATTTATGGAAATCAATCATCTCCATATTCCACAGGACTTCCATCTTGGCACTATGAAACTTCTGGGGGAGCTGAACTTTTCCTGACAGCTTCAGGGGGCCTGGATGCTCCTGGGCCCCCCCATATGAGGCTTCCAGAGGTGAATGAAGCTGCCCAGGGTTATCTGAGCTTATTTAATGCACTTCTAATTAATCCATGGTAATGCCTCAGAGATGCTGCTGAGGTGGGCTGGCACTGGGCTGTTCCCTGCAGCACTGTCTTGGTTTCATCCCTACCAGTGTGGATTTCTCTCCAGTTTGGAGCTTTGTTGGGCTGTGCTGACACTGCTGTTCCAAGTTCATCTTTGGCCTCACCCCTTTCCTCCATCCCCTCAGTCTCTGGTTTCTCTGGCTGTGTTGGCAGCCAGGAGAGCAGTGCTGTTTTAATTTAAGCCACGGTGGTGTTGCAGAGTTGCTTGGCAAAATCGCAAGGAGAATAAAAAGAGATTTTTGGGTTTTTCAGGTCATTGCTCTTAATCTTTCACTTGAGATGGTAGAAGACATTCCTGAGCAGTGCTGTGCTCTGTGAACTGCTTCCAGCCTTGCAGAACATTAACAGGATGAGGGCCTGCCCTGTTCCTTTTTGATCCAGGCTTTGGATATTTGAGCATCCTTTCGTGGGAGCAGGAGCTGGGAGCTGCTCCGTGGGCCTCCTTTTCTTTGCTTCCCTGTGTGTTGCAGAGAGGCAAAGGCAGACGTGTGCATGCTCTGTATCTCAATCCAGCCCATAATAACCCAGTGGATATTGTCCAAGCTGTTATTGCACATATTTTGAAAGAAAACATGAAGTTTGCTCTGGGTGCTGCTTGTCTGCCCCGTCCCTCCAGATGGGGCAAAGAGGAATACAGGGATACAGGCTGCTCGAATGCTACAGTGTAGCAAAACCCTGGTGAAATCTGCTTCCACCTCTCCTAGGCTTCTGCATTCCGGGTGGAGGAGGAGCTGAAGGAGCAGCAGCGGGAGAAGGCAGCCAGCCTGAGGAGATTCCAGGGCGAGGTGAGGCAGCGGGTGAACCGGCAGGTCCGGCTGCGCCGCAGGCAGGAGCTGCAGAAGGCCTGGGAAACAGTAAGCAAGGGCTCTGTCAGGAGAAACTCCTCCAAACCCAACGTCAATTGGGAAAAAAAATCCAAACTTGTTTTGGAGCATAAGTTGACACTTGAAGTCAAGGTGTTAATGAGAAAAAGAAATGAGAAAATCTTGAGGTTCCAGACCCTGTGGTGGCAAACGGTGTCCAGGCAGGCTGGTCAGACGCTTTGGCTGGTGCTGGAGGTGCTTTGAAGCCTCCCCAGGGAAAGGTTATTGGCTCCCTCAGGCAACAGCAGAATAGAGTTCTGAAGCTCTCTGCAGAATTGCCTGGAGTAAAAAAACAGCCAGGCAGGAGTTGGGAGTGATGTGGATGTGTCCTGGCTGTATTTGAAGCAAAGCAGTTCTTCTGTCTCTTTTCTGATCCCTTTTCCAGGGCAGCCAAGTAGTTTTCAAACAACACTTTCTCTCTGTCTCCACATTCCCTTCCCCCCCGTGGGCTTGTTTTGGATTATCCTGTGAATATATTTAATTCTTTCCATTCTCAAACAAGTGCTGGGGAGATTTGCCAGGATCTGACTGTGGCAGAAAAGAGAATGCACTGACATGTCACCAGCTTTGGCCACCGTTGGGATGTTTGGGCTGTTTCCATGGCCAGGGATGTCCTCATGTAACTCTGCCAGCTCCAAGCGGGAAGCCCGCAAATGCCCTCAGCCCCAAAGAGCCTGATGTTCTTTGTGTTCTCTCAGCACGGAGAGCCAAAACCTCCCTCCCAAGAAATTTCACCCACGGGTGCTGAAATGTCATCTTGCCGGGTCACGGAGATCCCACTGGCTTTCTCCTGGCAGGCGGAGAGGGAGAGCTGTGCTGCTGTGCCGTACTCGACCCCCTGGAAGAGCACCTGCCTGTTCCAGAGTCTCCCTGCTCCCATCATCTGTGGGCCCAGTGCTGGCTCTGGCCCAGCCCAGCCAGAAGAGGAGCATGGGGAGCCATTCCAGCAGCAAGCTGCCGAGGTGAGCCCTGCCCCTCCTGCGCTTCCCTCGCTGCCTCGGCATTTTGGATCCTCAATGTTTGAAATGGGGAACGGGCCACGCTTGCTTGCTTTCTTCTACAGCACATCCCTAATATTTGAGTTTAGCTATTGAACGACACTGTGGTCACCCTGAAGGTTGTTGTGCTCCTCAGAGCATCCAGCTGGGTGGCTGGTCCCGGGTGCTGTGGCTGAGCTGGCCTGGCTGCCGGCAGGCACCGTTATCCCAGCCGTGTCCTGGCGCAGAGGTGGCACTAGGTGGTGCCAGCTCATTGCAGCATGTCTGGTGTAGACCAAAATCTGGGAAAACTTACCTTCAGGATTGTTTAAACCTTTCTTTTTTTTCTTAATACTGATGTTTATGGTGCATTTGGTGGTTTAGAAAGCCTGTGTGCTCGCCTAGGAGCTGGAGTTACAACAGTTGAAGCACCATGGGATGGATGCATTCCAGTTGAGGTACCTTGGGGTGGAAGATCACTTCTGGCTGGATACCAAGCAAGAAAATTTGGGATCTGGCATCTCAGCAACATGTTTGGGAGCAGATGAGTTGCCTGGATCAGGATTTTGCTACCTTGGGGCAGCTCTGAAAGCCCCTTCTTGGCTGATTGTGTGTTGGGTTGTGCTGCCTTGATTGAGCTCCTTGGCTGGAGATGTCCTGAACTTGTCCTGTGTTTTCTTTGGCTCTCCTCTGGGCACAGCTCAGCAGGGCTGTGCAGCAGGTGCGGCGCAGGCTGGCGTCCTGCAGGACCGTGTTCCCCGGCGCCTGGAGGCAGGAGGTGAGCAGAGGGGCTGTCTGGGCTGAGGGCAGAGAAATCACCTTGCAAACTGCTGAAGGTTTGGCTCTAATTAGCAAATCCAAAGCATAATTCAGGAGGTGTCTCCAGCGGGGGAGTGAAATAAACTGTGCTTTCCTGACACACCTCTGGGTAACCCATTTCAGAGAAAGCAGCAGGAAAAAGTGTGTGAAAACATCTCTGAGATGAACTCAAGAATGCAAAAAAGACTTTTAAAGGTTGAGATTGTGATCTGGGTATCTGCAGGAATGTGATGACCAGCCCTCCCTTCAGGTGCCTTCATTTCTTCAAACCTCAACAACTCTTTCCATTGCATCAATCCCTTGTTTTGTGTGGGTAGCAAAGATTTGGAGGGTTTTTCCTTACCCGGGGCTGGCTTCTGCTAGAGAATGATGGGCATGCAGCTGCTTTCCTCAAAGCAGTGCATGGAAGGTCAGTCCCACCTTTTGTTCTGCTGAATTTCATCCTCCTTCAGTTCTCAAGAACACCTTTGTGTTGTAGTGATTTTCCCGGTCTCTGTGCCAAGACCTTTCTTAAACTCATGTACTTTGGAGAACACCACAGCAACCCAGCCTGGTGTTTTGTGTTATTGGCTCTGGAGCCAGTTTCCAGCCCATCCTGTAAATCTTCATTCCCCTCTCTTTCTCAGGTTCACCAAAGGTGAAGTAGAGCTTTGCTGATTATCTAGAAACTACCCTTCATAGAAGGGCTGGTCTGGCTCTTCCTCTTCTTTGTACTTTTAGATTTCTGATGAAGTTGGTCAGCTCTTCAAATAGGACTCAGACAAACACAAACCTTACCTGTTTCCAACAGCAAACATCCTTCTTGTTTGAGCTGTTAGTGCATTCAGTGAGATGAGCTGATTTATGACCTCAAATAAAGTCACTGCCCAGGTGAGCCAGAGGGTTACAGGAGATCCGTGGGAGTCCTGGGCAAGTCATCTACAGCAGTGAGAAACACTGGGAGGGGTTTGTGGGACCATCCTCCCATCCCAGCCTCACTGCAGCTACAGTTAATCTACATGAGGAAGTTTAACAGCTTCCTTGATTTATTCTGGGTGGAATATACTGATTTATTGCATTGCTCTGTTTTATTACTCCTTGATATATGAGGAGAGAAAAGCACCCATATTAATCTGAAGCTCTCCCTGTATGAAGGTTTAGCATGTTCCCAGCCTGGCAGGACAGCAGTGTGTTCCTTTCTCTTCAGGTGAAAAAAGGTTGCTACAGACATAACCATGGACTTAACCCCCTTGGTAGTGCTGCCTCTGCTCTTGTGCTCCCTGGATTTCCTTGTGCTTTGTATTCCAGTCCATTTCTTCAGTCTGAACCCAAGGGTTTTTCACCCAATACTTCTACAATGCAAGTGGGGTCAGTAGCTTAATCAAACCTTCATCCAGGCTGATAATGAAATCAAAGAGCAGAGCCCACCTAGTTCTTACCCTATTTCTGTGCAGTGAACTCCTGAGACCAAATCTGGGCCATGTTTTTAATCAGTTTTGCATATCCCACATCAGACTTCCATCTAACAGGTTTTGCTTTACCCCAGTGTTGAATTAGGCCACGACAAAAGCTCAGCTGAACCCCAGAGTCTTCTGCTGCTCTTTGCCTGAGGCCTTTTCCTTCTATTGTAGGAGACATTCAACTTAGCTTGACCTGACTCAATCTTGACAAATTTATGCTGGTTGCTGCTTATCTTGTTTTCTCCTGGCTTACAGGCAGTTTGCAAGGTGATTTCCTCTTGTTTTTTCAAAAGTCACAGTTAAACTCTTGAGGCTAAAATCTTCTATTTGGTATTTCCTTTTTCTCTCCTTTAAATAAAGAAAGACACTCTTTGTGCCAGTTTCTGATAATCTGGACCTTCTTAGATTTCAGGGAGCTGTTTGCACCTTAGCTGCTGCTCCTGGCAGCAGCCCAGGGCAGGTCCAGCCTCCTTAAAAACCTCAGCTTTAGTAATAACCTGACTTATTCTTCCCAATAATAGATCTTCCCAGCATTTTTCTCCCTGCTGCTGCTAACTCAAAGCAAGTCTTTGGCTGAAATTTTTTTTTTTTTTTTCTCCTTCAGTCCCGTTTTCTGCATTTTTCTTCTTCTTTTTCCTTTTTTCCTGTGAAGTGTTGCATTCCCTGTGATCAATAATCCATGTTCCTAAAATTGTTGCTCCTTCTCTCCCCCCAGGATTTCTTCTCAGGTTAAAAACATCCAAAGAGTTAATTGCCTGCTTTCCCAAGCAGATACTGGAATGGTAATTGCCTGGAAATGACCTGTCCAGTGTTCCAGCTCATCCTGTTACTGAGTCTTTGCCTTCAGGCTTTGGTGGACATCTGTAGCTCCCCAGCATGGCAGCACCCAAATTCTTTTCCCCAGTGTCTCATTCCAGCAAGCTGATGGTGTTTTTTCCACAGTTTCATGTCTTTCTACATTCAGTGCTCCAGAGCAGCCTTCCAAGGCAATAACCCTGCCCCTCTATTCCCTTATCCTTACCAAAGCAGCTGTTCTGTCATAATGGGGTTGATGGAGTAATTCCTGTGCCTATCAAATAATTCCATGTTTAGACTGACTCCAGGCTATTCTCTGTCCTTCCCAAACAGTGGCAGTCATATCAAGGAATTCTTGGCATCACCTGTTTTCCTACTGATCCATCCCCTGTCAGTGGTCCTGGGCTTCCTTTCCCACCATGCTGAAGGAAAAAAAAAAAAAAAGAAAGCAAGAGGAAAAAAAAATTTATCCTGGCTTCAAGCTTGCTTCTGGCATTTTGATTCTTTAGTTTGTAGGAAACAATCTGCTGCCTCTCAAAATATTGTGGATTGCCTCTGGGGAGCCTGCCCACTTCCCATCTGAGGGAGTGTGCTCCGTGCTTGGGTGTCTCTCAGATCCCAGCTCCTTGCCACTGTGAAATTGTGCCTGGAGAGCTTTTTGCCTTGCCTTCCCTTCACCCCACACATCTGTCCTGCTGCTTCTGCAGCTGGGGAGGGCACAGGCACAGTCACCCTGCTACATTCCTGTTTCCCAGCTCTGGTGGCCCATGGTGCTGCCAGATCACATCCAAGTGACAGCACACGCAGCCTCCTGAGTGTTAAAGCTGCTCCAGTTTTCCCTTGGCACCAAAGCAGCCAGATTTCAATTCCATGTTTACACCCATGTCCTCCCTTCTCCAGAAACCAGACCCTTGCCTGGCAGCTGCAGTGCCCATGGAGGAGAGTGAGGAGCTGCTGCTGGCAGGACACCACGATCTGCCTGCTGAGCTGCTGAAGCAAGGCACAGCTGCAAATGGCACTGGGCAGGATGATGACTTCTACATCAAAATTGAATTTAAGAAAGTAAGACTCCTACAAAGTTGGTATGGATGATTAGATTTATTTTGGTGTCTGGAAGAGGCTGCTCTTGGAGTAGAGCAGTTGCTCCCTCAGGCCTGCTTATTAACTCTTAAGCCTTCTGTTCTCAGAACGGGCTTGGGAGCAGTACTGGAGCTCACTGGGGTCAGCACTGCCATTCCCTGCTTTCATCTGCAGTTGTGGCCTTGGATTCCTGCCTGCTTGTGATGCCACTTGGCAGCTGCCCAGGCTCAAGCTGAAACCTCACATCATACCCAGAGCCATGCTCAGACCATCTGAAAGACCCCAGGATGAAAGAGATCAAATCAGTCAGAAACCTCCTTGAAAAAAAAAAAAAAAAAAAAAAAAAGAAAACCTTTGTATCAGGCAAAGGAGATGGCTGTGGCTATCCCAGTGCCTGGGAGTGGCAGGCCCTGCCCTAGGAGGGGTTGAGGAGGGCTTGATGTACTTATCCTTCCTCTTTTGTTTTCAAGGCAGCTTCTTTTGAGCATCTTGGGGGTGGAAATGGTTCAGCCCGATGACCTGGGGCAGTTGGCAAAGGCGTTATGGCTGTGGCAGTGTGTGCCCAACCTTGGCTGGGGATTTGTCCAGCTTGGAGCAGAAATACTGGCTGGGCAGATAAGGACACAGCGGAAATTTATGCTGAGGTTTACACTGAGGTTTTGGGAGGTGTTGGCTGTGGGATTCCCTTTACATTTAGTAATTTTTTTTCACACTTCAAGAAGTTCATAATAGAAGTTTGGGATGGGGAGATGTGCATCCATATTTAAACTAAACCAGAACCCTCCTCCAAGGATATCTTCAGAGGTGTTTTGACAAAGCTTTGATGCTCAGACTCGTATGTCGAGGTGTGGCACATCTCTCCTGTTCATGGCCAGCCTGTACCCCAGATGAAGCCCATTTCCAAGATGTGCCATCCCACTGAGGTCTAGAGGGATCACACAGAGGCCCTGCCTCCAGGGAGGAGCATTTTGCTGGGGGAAGATGAGAAAGAACTGTGGTGATGCTGATGCTGCTCCCTTCCATTGTCTCTCAGGTCTGTGATGGGTTGGCGAAGGACTCGAGCCTGCCAGGGCCTCCTGGGAGGCCACACAGTGAATACCAACCTCCCCTCAAACTCTGGGCTGGTGTTGACCAAGAGGAAACCAGGAAGCAGGTCTGTCCAGGGGAGCCAAGCCCTTGTGGTTTTGTTTCAGAGGGGTTGGGTGTTGGGAATGCTGCTGGCTCAAATGAGAAGCCTCAGAGGAGCTTTGATGTATGAAACCCTTACTGGGTTTAGTTTGTCAGCTTCCATGGTGTCTCAGGTCTTGGGCAAAGCTACCAGTTTTTGGTTTTTTAAATCTATTGAGACTAAATGCAACTGTTACCTAGTCCTACAAAATCTAGGATCTTAATAACACCAGAAGTTTGAAGGAAAAACAGGCTCCTTTCATTCTGCCTGGCAAAACCAAGGGGCGCTTGCTGTAGTTGCAGGGAGCCCAAGAGGCTGCCAAAAGTGCTTAAAACAAAAACAAAAACAAAAAAAGAACAAAGCCAACTTTATCTTGTTTAAATACAAAGCTGAAATATAAAGGTTTCTCTGATTTTGGGAATAGCCTCAAGCCCAGCCTGCAGGCCAAATGGATGATTTCACAGGCTTACAGCCTGTGTCCTGGACAGTTTGGCTCATGCTAATCTGGGTGATACAGAGGGATGATGTTTGTCTTGGATGCCTAAAGCCAATGACTTATTTTCCTGCTTCCTCCTGCCAGAAGAGGAAAATTTCTCTCTCCTTTTGTTACCTTTCTTGCAGCTTGCAGCGTAAAACTGAACAATTTGCATATTTTTTGTTTCTTCAAGTGTTTTCCAACTAACTGATCCCAAATATGGTTGTGGTTTCTCACCAGTGTGACAACAGCTGGGGCTTCTCAGGTTGCTCCTCCTAACCCTGCTGTTCCCTTTCCCCTTGCTTTTAATCTCCTTGGCTCTGATCCATCCAAGATAACTGGTTTTGCAGCACTCTGCCTGGGTTTTTTCCATCCGGTTTTCTTCGCTGGCAGCCTGGTGATCTCTTCTCCTCCTCCTTTATCTCCAGCTGTGCTGGGCTCTCTCTGCTGAGTGAGGTGGACAAACTCAGCCCAAAGGTTTTGACATTCATGAGGAAAAAAATCTATGCATTAAACTTTTGGGAGTCATGGAGCTCAAACTATCTCTGAACCCCACAGCAGGAGGGCTTTCGATGTGAGCTTTAGCCAGGAGGTTTCCCTGCCCTTGCTGCATCAGTGGGATCAGCCAAAGCCCAGACACTAAACCCTCAGTATCCATATGGGAGTTCTTCCCTGCAGGGCCCCTGGATTTGTCTCAGCAGTGGTTTTGCCACCTCTGTTGTTCTCTTGCATATAGAGAATCCTGCTTGGTGTCATACGTTCATCTTTGGGAGGAGATACATGGTTCCTGTGCACTGCTGGGGAGCACCAGTGTCCAGGTGGATCCAAATTCAAGCGGGCTGAAGTTGGAATTGGCTCTTTTCCCCTCAGCAAAGTGAGAGTTTAGGAATTTGCCAGGTGGCAGAGCTTCCATCCACAAGCAGCCTCAGTGGAGGGATGCTGGTACAAAGCTCTCCAATGCTTCGAGATGACTTGGTCTTTCCTACCTTGGTGCATCTCTCCAGCTTCCCAATCCTGGCTCATGTGCACTCAGAGACATTTGAAGATCTTTTGGGGAAACAGCGAGGTTCCATCCTCCAGAAATTAAGCTGAGCACTGATGCTGCTCGGTATTTATCCCAGACATCCTTCCCAAATGTCCTTTGTTATTTATCCCAGACACCCTTCCCAAATGTCCTTCGTTATTTATCCCAGACACTCTTCCCAAATGTCCTTCGATATTTATCCCGGACACCCTTCCCAAATGTCCTTTGTTATTTATCCTGGACACCCTTCCCAAATGTCCTTTGTTATTTATCCCGGACACCTTTCCCCAATGTCCTTCCATATTTATCCCGGACACCTTTCCCCAATGTCCTTCCATATTTATCCCAGACACCTTTCCCCAATGTCCTTCCATATTGATCCCAGACACCCTTCCCAAATGTCCTTTGTTATTTATCCCAGACACCCTTCCCCAATGTCCTTCTCTTCCCCTCCCAAGCGGCAGCGGGAGTTCCTGCGGTGCCGGCGCCTGTTCATGGCCGTGGAGCGGGAGCGAGTGAGGGAACAGCAGCGGCAGCGGGAGAGGCAGCAGAGAGTTGCCCAGTGAGTCCCTGCAGGTGGTGGGGTCACCACCTCCTTCAGAAGGTTGGAAAAGTCTTGTGAGCTTGTCTGGTGTAAAGCAGGCACTGATGTGTAACCCTCCCTGGGGTGGGATTGGCACAGCCAACCCCCCAGCAAAGACCCTTGGGCTGTGATGAGTCCTTTAGCACTTCTCTGTTTAGTTTTGAAGTCCCTGTGCAGCTTGTTTAGGAGTTGGGAGCCAAATCTGAGAGGTGTCATAATTCCCCAGCCATGACTCTGGAAACCTAAACCTTTGTTTAGAAACTTTGGGGTGGGGTCACGTCCTTGTGCTAAGCTGTGACTTTCCCTGGCATTTTTAGTATCAGACCCTTCACCCCCACAGCCATAAAAACTTATACAGTGTAATAAAATGATTTCCAGGCTTTTATTCCAGAGTTGAATACTTGGCATCTGTGTAAAAGTATCAATTGTGCTGGAGTTTTCTCACCTTCTCCTTAGTGAAGGAGTTCACTAAGAGAAGCTCTGCAAATTCATGGCCAGAGAGGAAAGATCCTCTAATTTTTGGTTTTTTCCCTGGCTTACTTTTGAATGACCTGACCTCAAGCTGACAGTCCTGGCCTCTTCTATGATCAGGCTTTGGGTGAATGGGACAGGCACCACAGGGCAGGATTTTCATGGGCATTTTTTGGGAAAAAACTGCCAGTCTAAAGCAGTTTTCCTTGAGCCACATCCTGACATAATTCCCGCACTTGAGAGCTTGGGAGAGCTTGTCCTACCCTGTGAATGCTGGCAAGGTCCTGGGGATTTCCTGGTTAGGGTGATACCTTTTTATTATTTTTTTTCCCTTGGAATGTGTGCAGAGAGGAGCAGGGTTTGTAATTATGGGGTGTAAAGCCCCGAACTGGCCTTGGCCTTGGTTTCTGGAGCAGATTTATGGTGCTGCACTTAAGGTTCTACATTTCATTTAAAAAACATTTCTGAGTTTATAATTCAACCAGAGAAGTTCGACTTCAGCACTTTCCTTCTGGATGTAAAGATTTGACCCCCTACATGAAGTCAGATCCGAAATGTCTTGTCCTGGCTTCTTCCCAGGTTTTAATGCCCCTTGGCAAGGAGTGGCCTGGGACACACTGTTGCATTTGGGGATAAAATGTCAGTTACTTTGGTGCACAGTCTTTGTGCTTTGCAATTGCTGTTTGTCAGGGGAATGTGTTGAGTTTGGTGGGAATTACACAACCCAGGTCCCACTAAAAGGCTGGAGGGCCATGTAGGTGCAAGGGAGACTGTGCAAATAGAGGAAAACTTGGTTAAAAGTACATCTTGAAGCCTGTTTTGGAGTAGAGAGTGGGATCATTGGAATGTCTCTGTTGTACCCAGCCCTGTCACACTGCCCTGTCCTGGAAGGTGCTCCCAGAAGGATCCAAGCTGCCTCATAATCAGAAGCAATGGGAAGTGGGGAAGCTGGGAAGCCAAGGTTTTGGTCCTTTCTGGGGGTATTAAAGAGCCCAGCCTCCATGCTTCGTTTAAGGACAGAAGTGCAGCTTTGGGGAACTGGGTGGCAGGAGCACGTGTGGATGAGATGCAGGAAGGAACTGGAAGAGGAAGTCGAAGATGGTGAGAAAACAGACAGACAGCAAGAGTTTGAGGGCAGGAGAGCATTCACAGGCTGGTGTTGCCATATGGGGGGAAGAATGGAGGCTTGGGAAGCTTTTTTGACCATTCTATGTTTAAAGCCAATATATTTGTTTATATTTATTTATATTTCATGATGGGATTAGTGCAGAATTGCTTTTGCCTTTGAAAGCAGCAGCATCACCCAGATTCCTCACAGCCAGAGACCAGCCAGGAATGGAGGCTGGGATGGAGAAGCTCCTTCTCTAATCATGTGTGTTCCTGCAGGATTAAGAGGCAGAAGGAGAATCAGCGCTGGGCAGAGGAGCAGAGGATGAGGGACATGGCTGAGCAGCAAGAGCCCTCCCTGGGAGAGGGAGCCTGGGAAGCCCTGGCCCAGCTCCAGCTGGAGGAGAGGAGAGTGAGGGACAGACAGCGGCGGGATAAGGAGCACATGAGGTACAGCCAGTCTGCACTCCTCGTGCAGAGCCAGGTGTCACTGGCAGAGGTGAATGTTTGATCCCTTGCAGGTATATTGAAGCTCTGAGAGCCCAGATGAGAGAGAAAGTCAAATTGTGTAACATCGACTTGCCCCCTCTGTGTTCCTGTGGCTCTGATTTCTGGGATTCCCACCCGGATACTTGTGCCAATAACTGTGTCTTCTACAAAAACCACAAAGGTAGGACTTCTGCTTTCAGAGAGGAGACGTCTGGGCCTGATTATACAGGGAGAAATTAAACCAGGATAGGTCTCTCCATGCTCCTGGGCTGCTGTGCAGAGATGCTCCTCCAAATATACTCTGGAGAGGGCACGTCAGGGGCTTTGCTGCTTGACCCAACCTCTGTCCCTTAGGGAGTGTAGTGGCAGCCTCAGCAAGGCACCAGCCCATACAATGTGTTAAATAACACAGCTGTGACACAGCCACGTGTGGCTGTAGACACAACCACGAGGAAAATGCTGCAAAGCATCTCATTAGGGACACAGAGCCCTCTGCCTTAAATGCTGAATCTTCTGCTGGGAGGATGCACAAAAGTGTGGTAAGGGCCTTCCTTAGGTGGTGGAGTGCTCTGACCTTGAGCACAGCTTGGAAAAATACCTGGCTGGGCAACCGGGAATCATCTGGGAGGGAAAATAGAGAAATTCGGGTTCATAAAATAATCTTTGGCTTGTGTACTGCTTTATGTTCGGGAGCGTGCAGAGTGTGCAAATGAGTGTGTGGAAAATTACAGGCATGTCAATTTACCTTAAACCCCAATCAGTGTCTCTCTGTTCTGGTGAAAGGCTAGAGCCAAGCCCAGTTTCAGGCCAGAAGTGCAATTCCTGTGCCCTGACAGTGTTTCTGTGTCCCTGTCCTGCTCAGCCTACAGCCAGGCGCTGCACTCGGTGATCTCCTCCTGTGCCCACGCGGCCACACGGCCTCTCCAGGACTTGGCTGCTCTCTGTGCTCGTGCAGGGAGGCATCTGTGACCAGGGCAGCTCCGTGTCCCAGAGACTGCTGTGAGCAGGGAGTGTCCTGCCGTGTCCTGCCTGCCCCTCCACGCCAGCTGCCAGGACGGTGTCACCTTTGCTCTCCTGGTTTGTGCGTTCCGGTTTGTGCTGTGCCTCTCCCACTCTGCTCCAGGTGTGCAGTTTGGTCGAGGTGTAGGAGGCAATTGCTCTGTGGGGTTGGTTTATGGCAGGCACTTGCATTCCAGCATTTGACTGTGGAATAAACTGTTTTCAAGGATTGTTTGTCTCATTTGAAGTGTGAAAGGAGGAGAAATGAGGGGCCAGGGGTCAGTATCTCTTAGGGGAGGATTTTTAACCTTTCCCTGCTCCCTTCTCTCCCTTTTCCTAGGGCTTCTGCCAGCCCCTGCCACTTGGCTCACCTTCCAGAGACAGATATTACAGTGTCCCTCCTTCTTTTCTGAGGGAGGAAAAGAGGACCTCTCTTCCAGTAACACGCAGCTTCGTACCTGACCCATGCTCCCATAGCCTCTACTTTGCTCCTGAGAGGAAGGAGCATTTTTCTGGGGAAAAAAAATCTGCAGGCCTTTGCAGGAGTGACTGCAGCAAGATGGGTTTTCCCAGAACTGCTTCTGGTGAGATAACGTGGTCCTGGGCAGAGGTTACTCCTTACCCTGTCATTAATATTTACTCCTTGCTGGCCGCCCTCTCCAATATTAACCACGGCAGGAAGGATGGGTGGCCGAGCGTGCCGGATCATTTCTTTTCCCTGTTCCCATCCCATTGGGCACAAAGCAAACCCACCCCTGGTCCAGAGGTAGCACAGAGGGACAGAGCCAGGGAGTGCTCCTCGGTTCCCCCTGGAGAATCATTCACTGAGGGATCCGTGGTGGCTGATGCTGTTTATTAACAGCTGCTTGCGTCAGGGGAAGGTGCTGCAGCCCTAAATCAGGGTTCTGGAGTGGGTTTGGAAAGGGCAGGATCTGCCCCCTGAGGGGGCAAGGAAGCAAAGGGCTAAAGCTGCAAATGGGTTTTTTGTAACTGATTTCAGCTCTAGGGCAGCTGAGGACAAGCAGTTCCTTGGCAAGACCCCAAGGAACTTACTCAGGCCCTGGGAACCCCTGTTCCAGCCTCTCTGGAGTGATCCCCAAAGGGGCTGTGGGCTGAATCGGGGCTTAGTCAAAGGAATAAATGAAGCTGTTGCTGCTGTTCAGCCTCGATCTGCCCCTGGCAGGATAAATGGGATATTTTGAAAGGGGGTGAGGGGAGAGGAGGACTCCCAAAATGCCTGGCAATAACCCCAAAACATGTCTGGGATACTCCGTCACCATCAGGGCAGTGAAGCCTGATCAGGGGTTGCTGGGAATGCGAGTGGAAAAGTTAAATCCATTTTTTTTTTCTTTTGGAAAACACAGCATCTGAGGAAACTCACAGAGCCCCGGGGTGTATGAAAGGGGCTGGTCGGTCCCTTCGGGGCTCTGCCGCCTCCCACTGCCCAGCGCGGCTGTTCCCTCGTTCCAGCCGGATTTGAAGTGGATTTTTGCTTTAGAGGGAGCGAGGACACCCTGGTTTCACCCTTCGCTGCCGAGGAACCGGGGCTGTGCCCGGGCAGGGCCGGGGCGNGACCGGCACCGGGATCGGGGCTGGCTCTGGGCATACGGACCAACACTGGGATCGGGACTGTTACGGGAATCGAGACTGGAAATGGGACAGGGACCGACATCGAGCAGGGAGGGTATCGGCACCGGGATAGGGACGGTCTCTGGAGCGGGGCTGACTCTTTCGTGGACCGGCTCTGGAATGGAGACTGGTCCTGGGCTTAGGAGCTGACACTAGGATGGGGACCAGAACCGGCACAGGGATCAGCGCTGGGTTAGGGAGGAGGGGGTGTCATTCCACGGGGGACTGGCAACCACTGGAAGTGGAACTGGGATAGAGACTGGCCCTGGGCACAGGGACTGGCCCCGGGATGGAGACTGACCCTGGACTGACGGACCAGCACCAGCGCTGGGACCAGCGCCGGACTGGNTCCATTTTTTTTTTCTTTTGGAAAACACAGCATCTGAGGAAACTCACAGAGCCCCGGGGGATATGAAAGGGGCTGGTCGGTCCCTTCGGGGCTCTGCCGCCTCCCACTGCCCAGCGCGGCTGTTCCCTCGTTCCAGCCGGATTTGAAGTGGATTTTTGCTTTAGAGGGAGCGAGGACACCCTGGTTTCACCCTTCGCTGCCGAGGAACCGGGGCTGTGCCCGGGCAGGGCCGGGGCGGGACCGGGGCCGGCGGGGCGGGAGCGGCGGCCCCGGGGGCGGTGAAAAGGAGCCGGGGGTGCCCGAGCGCCGCCCCCGCCCGCCATGAGGGCAGCGCTCGCCCCCGGGGTTCGCCTGCTCCGCGCCCTCCCCCGGGAAAGCCGGTGAGCGGGATCGGGGAGCGGGATGGGGGGAACGGCACCGGGATCGGGGCTNCTGGAAGTGGAACTGGGATAGAGACTGGCCCTGGGCACAGGGACCAGCCCCGGGATGGAGACTGACCCTGGACTGACGGACCAGCACCAGCGCTGGGACCAGCGCCGGACTGGAGACCACTTGACTTTGTTTGGGGACTGACACTGGGACAGGGACCAGGCCTGGGGTGGGGACATGGATTAGGGGTCCCTCCCCCAGGGCCCAGCATTGCCCTCAGGCTCTGCACCCACTGGGAGATGGGATCAGCCCACACCGGCTGCAGCCCAGGGCTTTGGACAGCCTGGGGAGGGGGGAACCTCGAGATGGGCAGCAGCACCCACCAGCCTTGCAGATGTCTCAGGCCCTCACATTCAAAATTCACTGGGACAGATGTGGCCAACACAGAGATCTCTCCTGCTGCCTTCTCTTTTAACGAGGTGATGGGACTGCTGCCCATTTAATTTCAATTAATATTTGGATTTTTTGGAAGCCCATTGCCAGACACTCCCCCTGCTTTTCCATCTGCTGGAATTTTCCCTGCCAGAACACGTAGGGTAAAAAGAAAAAAAACCCAACACCCAAGTGTCTGGCCCAGGGGGGCACTGCATATGAAGTTTATCTTTCCCTTCCCTACTGTGGCCTCTGCTCTGCTTGGATCAGCCCTGCAGTCACTAGCAGTGATTTTGGGTGGTCTATTCATTTTTTGGGGTGGGAAGCAGCAGTTGCTCAGCCACGGTGCAGCCTTAGAGCCAGCACCACAGCACAGGGAGTTTGTCCTAGATTTGCAGGACACCCTTCATTGCTGCAGCTCCAGGGAGAAGTGAAACTGCAAAGAGGAGCAGGATGGGCCAAAACCACCAAAAAAAGGGCTTTTTTTCTAAACTTGGAGCAACTCTGTGACATGTCTGTGGGCTGCAGCTGCCCCTGACCACTTGCATCCTCTGTGCTGCCATAAACCCCTTCCTGAAGGCAGGATAGCTCCTTCACAGATACTCATCTTGCTCCAGAGAGTGCTAGATCCTGCTTGGGATTCGACAGACTTTATCTGTCAGCTTTCCCAGTTGCTGCAGCATCCCCAGTTCCTGAGCCTAGACTCCTCCATTTCCCTGTATTTAATCCAAGCAAAAAGGATGAAATGGCTTTTTGGTGGAGGAGAGGGAGCTGGTATTGCCTAGGGCATCCCACCCCCTGCTTTTTTTTCCAGCTTATCTTTGATTAACCCTGGGAGTGATGATGAATCAGCACAGTTTCCACTCATGACACCAGAAGGGCACTTGCTCACCCCGTGTTTCAGTGGGATGTAACTGCTTATGGAGATGGAAACTCTGCTTGATGCTCCCCACAAAGCTCAGCTGATCTTTTAAAGCCACATCCTGGGCTTTTTGGGGTGGTCTCCTCCCTTCCTGAGCAGCTCAGCTGAGCTGCTTCGGGTCACCAGTCCAGTAGAAGAGTCCCACTGGGTGCTGAGGCAACCCATCCCTGTCCCACAAACCCTGACCTCTCTGCTCCCTTCCTCCCACAGCTATCGGGGACTGACTCTGGTACTGACCTTCCTCTCCTACACCAGCTACCACCTCTCCCGAAAACCCATCAGCATTGTCAAGGTGAGCTCCAGCCTCAGCACAGCTGTGGGGACAGGGAACCTGCAGAGAGCACGTGGGGAGGGGGGTGCAGACAGCAGCTCGATTTCACCCCCTCTCTCTCTCCCTGCAGAGCCAGCTGCACCCCAACTGCTCGGCCTTGGGCCCAAACCCCCACAATGACTCCAACAGCACCACGTGGTGCAGCTGGGCCCCCTTTGGTAAGGCTGAGCCCCCCAGGCACCCCAAACCCCACACTTTGAGCTGGCAGTTGAGCTGGGCTCCCCCCATTCCCTAAAACCAGGTGGTGGCCAGGGCTTGGCAGGGGCCGGCTGCTCATTAGGCACCCGGAGGTAATTAAGTGATAAACCTCTGTCCCATGCCCCTGGGCCGAAGGGCAGCAGTGGGTGGTGAAATCCAGGACAGGACAGGACCAGGTCCCAGTGCTGGTGGCACCTGGCCATGCCCCCAAAGCCCCCATGGAGACCAGGCTTTTGGGAATGGGGGACAAGACTGAGCCATGGGGAGGGGACACCAGATGGGGACCAGGCTGAGGTGGCCCTAATATTTGTTTTCCAGATGGGGACAACTACAAGGAACTTTTTGGGGCGCTGGATAATGCCTTCCTGGTGGCCTACGCCATCGGGATGTTTATCAGGTACCCAGGGCCTTTCCCTCCACTCACCAGTTGGCACCAGTCTGGCGGAAGCTGGTTTCCATTGGGATGGGGTCACGCTGACAGGAAAGCAGCCAGGGATCCGCTCAGGATTTGGGCACTGGCTCGGTGTGATGGTGCCCATTGCTGGCGTGCCCAGCAGTGGTGTGCTCTTCCCTCTCTCTGCAGTGGCATTTTTGGGGAGCGCCTCCCTCTGCGCTATTACCTGTCGGGGGGAATGGTGCTGAGCGGGCTCTTCACCGCCCTTTTTGGCCTCGGCTACTTCTGGGACATCCACGTCCTCTGGTACTTCATCGTTGTGCAGGTGTGTTGTGCTGGAGGATGCCCAGGCTTTATCAGTGGCCTTCAGGGACTGGGGTGGCCCAGTTTCTGAGCAGGGGAGGGAGCACTGAGCGTTTCCACTCCCCGCAAAAGCTGGCTGTGCGTGGCGTGGGCGTCGAAACCGCCGGGCGTGCCCATCTCCCAGCAGAGCGGGCAGCTGGTTTGGCAACACCAGCCACTCCCAGTTTAGCCAGGGCAGCGATGCAAACAGCTCCAGGATTGCCCCAGCAGGGAAAAGAACCAAACAAACCGAGTGTTTTCTTAACAGCTTAGATAGAGGGGTGGCTGTTTTTGAGCCCAGTTGCCCAACACGGTGCAGGGGCTGTGGTTGGTGCTTGCTGGGTGATGCTCCCCATCTCTTACCAGGTCTGCAATGGGCTGGTGCAGACGACAGGCTGGCCTGCTGTCGTGGCATGCGTTGGAAACTGGTTTGGCAAAGGAAAGTGAGTTTTTCTGCTACGTGTCCCCTGCCAGTCCTGGTCCCTGGCAGCCACCCCAGTGCCACTGACCCGGCTGTGTCCCCACCAGGAGAGGTTTGATCATGGGCATCTGGAACTCGCACACGTCCGTTGGCAACATCTTAGGGTCGCTCATCGCTGGTGCCTGGGTTTCCTCTGCCTGGGGCCTGTCCTTTGTTGTGCCTGGCATCATCATCACCACCGTGGGCATCATCTGCTTCTTCTTCCTCGTGGAGTGTGAGTGTTGTGATCTGGGGCACAACAGACAACCAGTGTAATATGTACAATTTTCCACCTTGCCCACCTCTAAGCGTTTTTGGCAATTCTTAAAACTTATTTCCAGCCTGTGGTTAGCAGGGATGTGGATCTGGTCACCCTGGGGGTACACAGCATCACTGGGGTTCTCTGGGCAGGCTCATCCTCCGTACCAGTCACTCCTCTGAGCCTGTCTTTCTAGGAAATATCAGGGAAGTCCTTTGGGTTTTTACTGGGGAAGAGAGTACCCAGAGGTGCAGCCTAGAGCTGGGGGTTCCCAGCCCCTGTGAGATGGAGTGGGGTTGGTCCAGGCTCTCCTCACAGGGTATTTTTTCTTTCTCCCTGCAGATCCCGAGGACGTTGACTGCAGTCCACCTGTGCATCACGTGAGTTGTGCTGATTCCCAAGGGGCCTGTCCTGGGCTGGGTGTTGCTCAGGGCACAGTGAAACAACTGGGTCATCAGGTTGTAATGGCAGGAATTAGAGCAATGTTCAGTTGTCACAGGGGATGGTTGTTGCTCTCCCATTGGGAGCATCCTCTGGGTCATGCCCCAGTGAGAGCCAATGTTTCAGCCTCCTCCAGCCATGAGAGCCACATCTGCTGCTTTTGGCTTGATTTTAGACGGCCTCTGATGAGGATCCTGGAGGAGTGACCACCAGTGAGAAGGATCCTGAGGCAATCACCTCCAACGAGGGCCCACTCAGCCTCTCAGGCCAGAGCAGTGTGGATCACTCCAACAGCCCCAAGGAGCCAGCTGAGGAGCCCGAAGCCATCAGCTTCCTTGGGGCACTTCGGATACCTGTGAGTGCTGGCATGGAGGAAAGAGCAAAGCCAGAGCAGCTCAGAGCATCCACAGGGCAGCAAATGGGGAAAACCCACCATCCAGAGGAGGCTGGGGGAAGGGAGCTCCTCTGATATCCCCTCCTCTCCTCGCAGGGTGTGGTGGAGTTCTCCCTGTGCCTGCTCTTCGCCAAGCTGGTGAGCTACACCTTCCTGTACTGGCTGCCCCTCTACATTGTCAACGTTGGTGAGTTTTGGGGACAGCGAGGTGGGAGCGAGCCTTGCAAGGGAAGCATCTCCTCACCCCTCTCCTCTCCCCCACAGCTCATTTCGGTGCCAAGGAAGCCGGGGACCTGTCGACCCTCTTTGATGTCGGGGGTATTTTAGGTTGGTCAACATACCAGGGTGGAGGGGGTGGATCAGGGATCATTTTGGGACAATGCTGGCCTTGACCAGCTGCTCCCCCCTACAGGCAGCACCATCTCTTTCCCCCGAGAGGTTTATTCAGTGTTCACAGCACTCAGCAGGCAGCAAATGCCCCTCTGTTTTATTTTGGCATCCATTTGTTTTGATGACCATCACAGCCTCTTCCCTCAGGTCTCGCTTGCTCAGGCACTCCTTTGCCTGCAGTTTGCAAGCATGGAAGAGACCAGAGCAGCATGGAAATGCTGAGAAACCACCCGCAGGGAGGGAGTGGAAGGGATAAACCGAAGCTCTTCACTCTGATATTATTACATTTAACCTTGGGGGCATACTGGTCAGAAGATGGGGGCTGAGAGAGCATCACGTTGGACTCCAGGCTGAGCTGGGGCAGAGCTCTGCCTTCGGGGTGGTGTGACCGACACCTGCGACTCTCCTAGGGGGGATCTTCGCCGGCCTCATCTCTGACTACACTGGCGGCAGAGCCACCACGTGCTGCGTGATGCTGGTCGTGGCTGCTCCCATGGTGAGCTGTCACATGGGCCCAAACCCCTGTCACGAGGGTTTCCTCTGCTCCGGCTCCTTTGAGTCACAGCTGCCTTCCTCTTCCCAAGCGCCCGGGATGAGCTGGTCATGCGCTCGGCTGAGATGAGAGCTGGGATTGATTCACGTTGCCCAGATGTTCCCGGGAAGGATGTCCAGCTCTAGGGGCTGGGAAAGGGATTGCAGAGACCTTGACAACTTTAAAAAAAACCCTGTAGGTTTTTCCACCCTGCCATAACTCCGCTCCAAAGCCTTGGGGGTCCCACCGAGCCCGTCCAGCTTTTGTCTCTTTGATTTTCCTCCCAAAAGGCCCCGTGCTAACAGCCTCATACTCTGCTGGAGCTTGGCTTGGACATCCTTCCCAAGCACCTGCACGGAGCTCATTTGGCTTTGCTTCCACAGCATGGCTAATTAGCTGTAATCCAATGCTGGCTGGCTCTGGGCTGGGGGCCTCTCCCGCCGAAGGAGCTGGCACACGCTGGGAAGCAGAGGGGCTGCATCACGTCCGCGGCCCCGAGAGCACCGTTGGGGCAAATTGTGTCTGGCTGCAGCCGTGGGAGGTGGCAGAGCCTCGCTGGCCATAAATTGTGGCAGCACCTCTGTTTGCCAGCTGCCAGGTATTCCATCATGCCAGCGGGATGCAGAGGTCAGGGGTGCACTCAGCCCCCCATCCCAGCTGGTGCTTGGCGTGAGCAGTAATTCAGGTCCCCACATTCTCCATCCAATCCCCAGGGTACTGCTGCAAGGAGAACGCCTGGTAGAACAGCTGGAGTAGCCATAACTGGTTCACCTTGTGTCTCTTTTCCAGCTGTTCCTGTATAACCATGTGGGTCAGAATGGCATTGGCACATCCATAGGTGAGGAGCTCCGTGGTGCAGCCTGGTCCTGTCGCTGAATTGGTGATGGAAGTCACTGTGGATTCATCTGCCTTTACTCCTCCTCTCGAGCCAGGCTCCCAGGCTGAATTTGGGGGAGGGTGGTGTTGGATGAGTGTTCAGTGCCTGCTGGGTGGGATCTCCATGGGAGAAGGGAGACACACAGGAGATGGATGTGTGGGACAGCAGTGCCCACACACAGGCTGGGGATGATGGATCCAATGTCCTGGTCCTGCACCTAAAGATTTCATCTCTTCCTGCAGCGATGCTGATCATCTGTGGTGCTCTGGTTAACGGGCCCTACGCGCTCATCACAACGGCCGTGTCGGCAGATTTGGTAAGAGGTGCACCTCAGACCCCGCCACGCTGCCCTTGCACACCCAGAGGCTGTCCCCTCTTTCCCAGAGGGATGTTTTGCTGGGATTTCTGCACTTTACCTTTGTTTTGCAATGCCTCCGAAGGCCAGCGGAGAAGGGCAGAGCTGTCACCCCTGGTGCTGTGCTCTGCACCCTCCCTTAAACACAGGGCTTTTCCCTGTTGCTTTTTCACCTTGGCCACATGGCTGTTTCAGCTTTACTTCATCTCCCTCTGAGCACAAGCAGAGTGGAAATATTTGGTGGCAAATCCCCTGGGAATTTCTACCCACTCTTGGCAACGCAGGTTTTGGCCGCAGGCAGCATTTGAGTTTGGTCTTCCTGTCCGTGGCTGGGTCTGACACAAGGAAATTGCTGCCTCACTCTGGGATGTGCCTGCCATGCACCCAGAGCTGCTTTTGCTCCTTGTGCTTTATTCCTCCGTCCTTACAGGGAACACATGAATCTCTGAAAGGAAATGCCAAAGCCCTTTCGACTGTCACGGCCATCATCGACGGCACGGGATCCGTCGGTGTGTACGGCTGGGCTGGGAGGGTGTCCTGGGCCCCTCTCCTGTGTGAACAGGGCCTGATGTGACTCTGCTGCCCCCACAGGTGCTGCGCTGGGGCCGCTGCTGGCGGGGCTCATCTCTCCCACGGGCTGGAATAACGTTTTTTACATGTTGATAGCAGCTGACGTCCTGGCTTGTCTGGTAGGTCTCTCCTTGGTAGGACTCTCTACCCTGGGGTGTCACAGGCTCCCTTTGAGCTGCCTGCTCACTGGTGGAGGGCGCAGATGGTTCTCAGGAGACATCAGGCACAGGGCAAACTGCAAAGCCCCGTATTGACTCCAAACCTCTGCTCCCACTTGGCTTTTCCCAACAACCTCCTCCTTGCACGGGTTTATTTCACGTGATCTTTGCTAGGAAGAGCTGTAGGATTGACCTCCTGGCCATGGAGATACCCATGCCCAGGCTGGAGCCTCCACTCTTCCTCTTGCAGCTCCTGGCTCGTGTGGTGGTCAAAGAGGCGCGTGGCTGGTGCGGCCCCATGGCCAGGCAGAGAGGGTACGTAGTGAGGAGCACCCCGGGGCGGCCTCCAGCACCGCGGTGCCCCAGCACGGTGTCGGTGCTGCTCCAGAAAGATGTTTGCTACCCCTTGCTGTCGCTGCTGCGTCTTCGTGCGGGCATCGCGGGGCCGCCTGCCCCGTGTCCCGCCCCTGTGGCCGCAGAGACGTTTCCACCTCGAGCCAAGGCAGCAGCGCCTGGGGGATTTTTACCATCTGCATCTCAAAAAAAAAAAACAACCCCACTTGAGGTGCTAAACACAGCGTCCTTGTGTCTTTGTAGCTCTAGTGTGCAGCTAACAGAGTCAGTGATGGATGGGAAGTAGCTCGGTGTAAGTATCTGCACTCGAGCCCGGAGGATTAAATGCAAACACAAGCCTGATTCGTTCTGATTCTGAGTTTCGCTTTGCAGGCTCAGCCTAGAAATAGCCACTCCCCCAATCACCGAGATCAAGATTTGGGAATCCAAAGATCAAATTGCAATGGCTGGGCAAGAGTGTGGGAGGGTGTGGGGTGCAGGGAGGAGACAGGGACCTGGCTGGGCAGTGCATCCTTGTCTCTGGCTGACTTAGGAAACGCTGGCCCAGATGCCCAATCGATTGGGATTGATTAATGCACTTGAAACAACTGAATTTATAGGCTTTGCCCACCTGTGCTACCGAGCTTGATTACACACAGCCAGGGCTCGCTAATCAAATCTGTAGGCGAATCACTGCAGTGAGTGTGTAAATAACCCCCAAATCAGCACTGGCCTGGCTCTGATTGCCACCAGCATCCCCGTGTGACACCCAGAGGAAAGGGCCACAGCTGGTCCTGGCAGCGACCCCGACCCCCCTGCGAACGTTTCGTCCCTTATGTCTTGTGTTTGCAGGTGAGAGACCAATAGTCTGGGCCTCGTGCTGTGGTAAGTGCGGCCCAAATCTCCTTCTCCGCCTGCCGGTGGAGGGCTGCCAGGGTCTGCTCTCCTGTGCCGGGGCTGGTTAGGGTGGCCACTGTCCTAGGGATGGCAAACATCCGTGTTTGCACCAAATCCTGGCTGGTTTCTGCTGGGGGAAGCAGCTGGCTCCGTTTGTGGCGATACTGCAGTGTCTGGAGGGCTTTGGGGAGTGTCTCTGGAGCAGCTTGCAGAGAAGAGGAAACAAACGCTTGTAGGATTTTTTTGGGGGGACATTTCAGCTTTGGCCGGAGACAAAAGAGCGGCTGAACCTCCTCCTTGCGCCTGCTTCTCCTCCTCGTGGTGCGGACGGGGCTGCCCTTTTCCTTTCCCATCTCTGGCAGCATCGCGGCGCCCACCACCCATCCCGACACCAGCGGGACAGCGATGCTCTCTGCCCTCAGCCCCGCTCGCTTCTCTCCCCGCAGGTTTAAGGAGTTTTGACGCGCCCCCTGCGAGCCGCCCCAAGCCCAGAGAGGGAGGAGAGAGGCTGGGACACACCGGGAGCGCGGGCGTTTCGGCAAAGCTGCGGCCCAGCCTCGGGCACGGCCCCGCGGGCTCGCTGCCACCCCACCATGGGTTTGCTTCCAGCGGAGGCAGGGGCGAGGAGTAGTCAAAGGGGCCCTGGCCAAACGGTTTTCTGGGTCAATTCTTCACCATCGGCCGTTTTATTAATAAAAACGTGCAAAAATCTGTGTGGCCGTGTCCTGGCAGGGCTCAGCCCAGTCTGTGAATGCTCGGGGCAGTGATCACACCCCCCCTCTTCTCGCTTTCCTCCAGGTGCACTCTCTGGTTTGGGAGCCTGCCCCTATCCAGGTGTTTGGTATTCCAGGGTCTGGATCAAGAGAATGGTGCCAAATCACTTGAGGCACTGCCTCCCCAACAAAGCACTGCTTATTCTACACAGGGAACATCCCTAGGCTGAGCCCAAATTAAGCTGGGTTTACTCTTTGGCTCATCCCACTGCAAAACAAAAACAAAAACACACACACACACAAACCAAACCAAAAGACTAAACCCAATATTTTCCCTGATTATTAATATTCCAAAATCATAGCATTCGGCCCCAAAAGAAGGATATGCATCCACCCCCACACGACGATGGTCTGTTCACACACTGGCTGCTCTGGGTCTGGCGCGGGCGGCTGATGATCTTTCTTAGACGTTTCCTAATTAGGAGGGGCCCCAGGAGGTTAAGCGGTGCCGCTGGCTGCCAGCCCTGCAGGCTCCGCGGGCGGGGACGGGGCGCAGAAGCCCCCACGGTGTCACTTGACTGAAGCCANGGTGTGATTGCATCCCCTGGGATGTGTCTGCATCCCCTGGGGTGTGTCTGCATCCCCTGGGGTGTGTTTGCATCCCCTGGGGTGTGTCTGCATCCCCTGGGATGTGTCTGCAGTCCCCTGGAGTGTCTCTGCATCCCCTGGGGTGTGTCTGCATCCCCTGGGATGTTTTTGCAGTCCCCTGGGGTGTGATTGAATCCCCTGGGGTGTGATTGCATCCCCTGAGGTGTGTTTGCAGTCCCCCGGGATGTATTTGCAGTTCCCTGGGATGTGTCTGCATCCCCTGGGGTGTGTCTGCATCCCCTCCCCACCGGGGATCGCTGCTGGGCAGGCTCCAGCTCTCTGCCCAGAGCAGAGCAGTGCCCGGTGCCGTGCCAGGGGCTCTGTGCATGCCTGGGGTAAACTGCAACTCTAATTGACTTCACCTCCTTGGATCTTGACCCGAGGAGAAAACATCTGGGCCTGATGTGATTTTATTAAGTGCTGATTTCATCAGCAAAGGGGAAAAAAGGAGGAAACCAGTTGGAGCAGGTCCCTGCAAACCTCTGAAGGTGATGGGGTGGCATGGGGGATCAGGCAGATGCAGGTTTGAGGTGGCCAAACAGTGATGGCCTTTGATCCCCTCCACTCTGACTGGTGATGCTCAATGGGCCTGGGTGAAAAAAGCAGGAAAATGATGGAGCAGGCAGAGAAAAAGAAAATCCCCAACTGCCTTTTGATAATATCAATCCCGCTGGGCTAAACCCTGATAGAGTCACAGGGAGAGGTGTCACAAGAGGGTCTGTCCTCAGCAGAGCCAAAGGGCTGAGCCTGCAGCGTCCCCAGGCCACTGGCTGGTGGCACAGGTGGCCTCTGTGGGCACAAGGACCTGGCCACCAGCAGAGCTCCATGAGCTGGGCTGAGAGTGGCTCTGTCAGTGCACGTGTGACACTTAATGACCATTCCCTTGTGGAGAGAGAGGGGGGCTCAAAAATACATTTCCAAACAAAAAATTCCTTAAGTCCTGACACACATGGGGGCTTATTGCAACAGCAAGCTGGTTTGGGGATTTTTTTGCCCCCTTCCCTTCCCTTCCCTTCCCTTCCCTTCCCTTCCCTTCCCTTCCCTTCCCTTCCC
>VWYO01011892.1:8542-38459 GCA_013400275.1 Rhadina sibilatrix | reverse complement strand
AGCCGGGCCCCCGGCGCGGCCGAGCCCCCCGGGCCGGCAGCCGCCGCCGCGGGCCAGGCGGGCGAGCGCCGAGCAGGAGCAGCTGGCCGTGTACAACCCCGCGGCGCTGCGCCGCCCGACCCTCGCCAAGTTCGTGCTGGGCTCCTTCGACGACAACTCCTCCGATGATGAGCTGATGGCCACGGCCTTCAGGGTGGGCCGGCGGCGCAGCAGCCTGGCCGGGGTGGGGGGTACCGTCCCCGAGCCCCCCACCGTGAGCACCCTTGTGGAGCCCAGCGCCGGCATCAGGTACGGATGGCAATCCCCGATGGCCGGAGGGTGGCCGGGCAGGGAGGTCCTGGTTAGGGAGGGGGGGTGCTTGTGGTGGGGGCATTGCTGTTGGTAAAATTGGGGTGCACACGTGCTGGTGCTCCTCGGAACCCCAAGGTGGTGCCCCCAATGCTGCTGCCTTTGCGGGGGGAGAGCCAGTGTCCTTGGCTGTGTGACAGCAGTGCCACCTGCACGAGTATGGCAAGGGCCAGGGCAGGGGGTGTCGCCACAAAATCTCTAGTTTGGATGTGGGGCAGCTCACTGCCTGCTGGCTGCACCGGGCAGCTCCCATGGCAGCAGCTGACATCCAGAAGAAACAAGCCAAATGCTGCTGCCTGCCTCCTCTGGCTCCTCTGCTCTGGCTAAAAATAACAAACCTTTGGCTGCAGGGACATGTTGTGACACTCTACAGCCCGACGGTGGCTCTTGCCACACCGGGTTTGAGGTGGTGCTACCAGCAGTATCCCTGCTGCTCTTCAGTCCTTCCAGAAATAAGGAATTTTATTTATGTCCTGCCTGAGTCACGTTGTAGATGCTGTTGGTGACCTTTGCAGGACAGGCTGTGCAGGGGCTTTGGGGCTGGAGTGGCTCTGGGCTCTCTGGGGTGGCCCTGGGCTAAGTGACAGCCACCACATCCTGCCACAGGCCCAGCATGTCAGGGCTGAACCTGGCGAAGAGGAGCCACAGGAAGATGGACCTGCAGCGGGATTTTTCCGTTGCCTCCCCAGCCGAGTTTGTCACCCGCTTTGGGGGCAACCGTGTCATCGAGAAGGTCTGTCCCCACACGTCCTTCCTTGTGCCTGGGTAGGGAGTCACTGCTTTTCATTGAGAAGGTCTGTCCCCACACGTCCCTCCTTGTGCCTGGGTAGGGGGTCACTGCTTTTCATTGAGAAGGTCTGTCCCCACACGTCCCTCCTTGTGCCTGGGTAGGGTCACTGCTTTTCACAGGGACGTCTTTGAGCACTGCCCGAATCTCCTGTGTCTGCCAGGCTTGGGGCAATGGCAGCCCAGAGCTGTTCATTCCATGGCTGCACTCGCTCTCAAGGGCTGGGAGAGGGAACCCCAAGCAGCAGCTTTGCACAAATGATGGCCAAAGTCCCATCCTTGGTCATCCCCAGTGCCAGACATCAGAGATGTTGTTGAGGAGTCTCATGCTCTGCTGGGATGTACCACCAGCTGTTGGAAAGCTCCTGATTAATGCATCCCCCCTGCTTTGCTCCACACCCACCCCTTGCCCCTGCAAGGACAGGGCTCACCCTGCCACCCCCCGTCCCTGTCCCCCCAGGTGCTCATTGCCAACAACGGCATCGCTGCTGTGAAGTGCATGCGCTCCATCCGCCGCTGGGCCTACGAGATGTTCCGCAACGAGCGCGCCATTCGCTTCGTGGTCATGGTCACCCCCGAGGACCTCAAGGCTAACGCAGGTAATTCCTGAAAAGATCCCAAAAAGGAAGTTCCCTACTTGGTGCTGATCTAGGGCAGCCCTTTGCTGACTGGCGTGTGAGGGCTCTGCACAGCCTGGGGTCACACACTCTCCTCCTGCGCAGCCAAATCCAGGAGTAAATAATTTTTCCCTGCTCCAGCCTCCCCGGGATGGAGGATTTGGGAAGGGGTGCCACTCAGGGCTCTGGCTGCCACCACTCCCCGTGCTCTCTTGCAGAGTACATCAAGATGGCAGATCACTACGTGCCTGTCCCTGGAGGGACAAACAACAACAACTACGCCAATGTGGAGCTGATCGTGGACATTTCCAAACGGATCCCAGTCCAGGTAGTGGCCATTTGTGTATCCCCCACCTCCTTGCCAAGGGCAGTTGCTGGGCAGAGGGGACACCCCAGAAGGGGGTGATGTCCCTGTGTGCTGAGGAGCTGGGAATGGTGGGAGGTTCCAGCACAGGGGTAACGCTCCCACTGCTGCTTCTCCTTGTGCCAGGCGGTGTGGGCTGGCTGGGGACACGCCTCAGAGAACCACAAGCTGCCAGAGCTGCTGCAGAAAAACGGGATAGCTTTCCTAGGTAAGGTCTCACTGCTTCTCTGTGCTGGGTGTTGGGCTGGTGTGTGCACTCACAGTCAGTGCCAGGGACACTCCACTGGGAATGCCCCTTTGGTGCCTCTGGCATGCCCAACCCATGGAGTGGTAGTCCTCAAGCTGGTTTCCTGTGGCATTCCCAGGAATCCTGCTGCTTCCTAGAGTTTCCCTGTAATGTTCAGGCTGGTGCAGTGTTCACAGAGGAACATTGGGTGGGAGCAGACCTTGTGAGATTCCCAGCCTAAGCTTCCCTTGGAGAAAGGTTGAGCTTTGTCCTGAGCTGGGCAGTGGGTTTGGGGGGTGGTTTCTGCATTCCCAGTCCTTGCAGAAGGTTGGTGAGGCTGGCTCAGTGATGTTGGGATGAGCTAGTGGTTGGGCACCCCCTCAACCCTTCTCTCCCTCTCTGAAGGTCCCCCCAGTGATGCCATGTGGGCGCTGGGGGACAAAGTTGCCTCCACCATCGTGGCTCAGACGCTGGAGATCCCCACGCTGCCGTGGAGCGGGAGCGGTGAGTGCAGCCTCACACCCCCACACCCTCCCTGCTCCTCCTTCCCTCCTCCCTGCCTCTCCTTCCCCCTAAACAAGCACCAGGATTGCGGTCCTTGGCCCAGCTGGCCACACATGCTGGGGAGCCCATTGCAGCAGCTGATTCAGGGGGGGATTTTAGAGATGGGGTGCATGGAAACAAGGGAAATGATGGAATCCTCAGCTCCCTGGGCACACCCAGCATGCCACCCCAGCTGTGCCATGCTGGTGGTGACCATAACCTTGGCCATATCTGCAGGTCTGGTGGCCCAGTGGTCCGAGGAGGAGGACCAGAAGCATCAGCAGGCCATCAGCATCCCCTTGGAGACGTACGCACAGGGCTGTGTGAAGGATGTGGAGTGCAGCCTCACAGTAAAGCTGAGCCTGTAGGCAGCTGCTCATCTCTTGCCCACCATGATTCCTCCTCAGAGCCTGCCTGCCCTGGCTCTTCTGGCCTCCCAGCACACACCACACTGTGCCACTGAATGACTGTCACTCTGGATAATCCTGCTCAGAGATGCCTGGAGTTGTGTGGGCTGTCAGGGTGGTGGGCTGGGGTCCAAAACACTACAGTCACCACAGCCCTCGACCCGCTCAGGTGGCCATGGAGATCGGCTATCCCCTGATGATCAAGGCAGCAGAAGGTGGCGGGGGCAAAGGCATCCGAAAAGTGGAGGCAGCAGAGGAATTTAGTGCCAACTTCCGGCAGGTGAGAGGTGCCTGGAACCGCATCCCTGTCCCTGTCCCATCCCGGCAGGGTCCTGCTCCCATCCGGGACACCTCCCACTTCCTGCCGCAACTCTGCCTCCATCCCGGGATGAATTTCTGGGGGTGATTCCAGAGCACGACCCTCTCCCCCACCGCAGGTGCAGGCGGAGGCTCCCGGCTCCCCCATTTTCCTGATGCAGCTGGCGCAGCACGCGCGGCACCTGGAGGTGCAGGTTCTGGCAGATGAGTACGGCAACGCCATCTCCCTCTTCAGCCGCGACTGCTCCATCCAGCGCCGCCACCAGAAGATCATCGAGGAGGCGCCGGCCACCATCGCTGCCCCCGCTGTCACCGAGCTGATGGAGAAGGTGGGTGGCCTGATCTAGGGGCAGCACGAGGTTTTAGTGGGAAACTGGGCTGGGTTTATTGGGGTTTTAAGGAAGGGAGGGACCCTTGCGCTGAGCGGGACTCCCTGTCCAGGGTGGTCGGGCACAGAAACAGCCTCCCCAGCAAAGAGATCACAGCCCGTTGTTTTTCACAGCCCTAAGCCTGCCGGAGTCCAGGGAGCGTTTGGACTTTCAGGCACATCGTGGGGTTTTGGGGAGTTGGATGCTGATCCTGCGGGTCCCTTCCAAGCCAGGATACCCCATGATCCCATGGGGATTTCCCTCTCCCGCAGTGCGCTGTCCGCCTGGCCCAGATGGTTGGGTACGTCAGTGCAGGCACCGTGGAGTATCTGTACGGGGAGGACGGCAGCTTCCACTTCCTGGAGCTGAACCCTCGGCTGCAGGTGGAGCACCCGTGCACGGAGATGGTGGCGGACGTGAACCTCCCGGCTGCCCAGCTGCAGGTACCTGCACCTGAGTCACTCCAGGGGTGTTAGAGGAGGCAGTTTGGGCGTTTAGGGAGCACTGGGATGGAGCCTGGNGGAGGCAGTTTGGGCGTTTAGGGAGGAGCACTGGGATGGAGGCTGCCAGAGGGAAGCTGCCCCATATCCCAGCACGGAGGGTGCAGGTGAAAGCAGTGTGGCAGTGTTCCTTCTACTCTGGCTTCCCACCGGGAACTCTCCAGTCAGACTCTCTGTTGGTGTCTCCTTGGCAGCTCATGCCTTTGTCTCTCCTGCAGATTGCAATGGGCATCCCCTTGCACAGGATAAAAGACATCCGGGTGCTGTATGGGGAGAGCCCCTGGGGGGACACCCCCATCTGCTTCCACAGCCCCTCCAACCCCCCCGTGCCCAGGGGCCACGTCATTGCTGCCCGGATCACCAGCGAGAACCCTGAGGAGGTGAGCTGGGGACAAGGGGACTCTGCCACCTGTGGCGTTGAACTGGGCGTGGTCCTCCCCACCGAGACAATGTTCATGGGATTGGAGCAGTCCATGGGAGTTCCCTGTCTTGGCTGCATGAGTTTCAATCCTGGTTCCTCCATCTCTGCTCTGTTTTGGCTCAGGGTTTCAAGCCCAGCTCAGGGACAGTGCAGGAGCTGAACTTCCGCAGCAGCAAGAATGTCTGGGGGTATTTCAGCGTGGCAGCAGCTGGGGGGCTGCACGAATTTGCTGATTCCCAGTTTGGACACTGCTTCTCATGGGGAGAGAACCGGGAGGAGGCCATCTCGTGAGTGTGGCGGGATGAGCTGGAGGGCATGTGTCCTTGGGAAGAGTCACAATTGGTGTGTGAGCTGGGAAAAGTGGGTTTTATCTGACAGGACCAGAATGGTGCTGCTGTGCTAAGCTGCACATGCTGGCTGGCCAAAGCCAGAATTTTTTGGACTGTGGTGGTGCTATGGCACCAGTTCATCCACCTGATCCTCAAGGATGTGAAGTCATCTGCTGAGCACTGCTTAGTGAGGTGAAGCAGCCGTGTCTGAGGAACTGAGCAGTAGTTGCATTCAGGGCTGTTTCATGGCCAGGTTGAATGAGGCTTGGAGTAACCTGGTCTAGTGGAAGGTGTTCCTGCCTATGGCAGGAGATGGAACAAGAGAATTTTTAAGGTCCCTTTCAACCCAAACCATGCAGTGATTGTACTCTGTGAAGGTGCTGGAGGCTCAGGAGCTCATTACCTCAGGACCTCATTGCTCTAGGCCCTGAAGCTCCCCAGTCCCCTCTGCTGAGAGCCAAGTGCCACCTTTTTAGTCATTAATGAAGAGCTTTTCTCCCTGAAAGGAACATGGTGGTGGCCCTGAAGGAGCTTTCTATCCGTGGGGATTTCCGGACCACGGTGGAGTACCTGATCAAGCTGCTGGAGACAGAGAGCTTCCAGAACAATGAGATACACACGGGCTGGCTGGACCACCTGATTGCTGAGAAAGTGCAGGTGGGGGTGCTGCCCTGGGGTCACCACTCCCCTTCCTTGGGGTAAGACCCAAACCCTGTTATTTTTGCCCCCACAGGCAGAGAAGCCAGACACGATGCTGGGCGTTGTCTGTGGTGCCCTGAACGTGGCAGATGCTGCTTTCAGGACGTGCATGACTGACTTCCTGCACACGCTGGAGAGGTGTGGAGTGGGGGCCTGCCCAGGATGGGCTCAGTCATGTGGGGGGTACCTTTTACCAGGCCAGGTTGCTCCAACCTGGCCTTGAACAATTCTAGGATTGGGGCAGCCACAATGGAGACTTGAGTGTTGCTCTTCTGGGACATCTTCCTTCCATTTTTGCTTTGCAAATTTAGTGGCAGTAGTGCTGTGACAGTCAGGGACAGGGGGATCTGCTGTGGCTCACAGCTCTGGCTCCTCAGCTATCACTTTGTCTGGACAGTGAGTAAGGCTTCCCATGGCTGGAAAAACAGCTTTCAAGAGGAAGTGGCTTTGTTGTTGAATATCAAGGTTATTCCTCCAGCCTCGCAGGACTCCCAGGGCTTTCCCATGCACCTTATCTGGTTGTTTCCCCAGTGCTTGGCCTCCCTCCAGATCTGGCTGTGCATGGTGCTCATGTGGGTCACTTAAGGCTGACACTTGTCCCCTCTGGTCACCATCATGCCCTCCCACCAGGACAGGGAGCACTGCTGACATCCCACACACTTGGAGAGGCTGGGAATGCCATGGGGCCTGATCCCTCCATTGTGTTTCAGGGGCCAGGTGCTGCCAGCAGCCTCCCTGCTGAACATCGTCGACGTGGAGCTCATCTGTGAGGGTGTGAAGTACATTCTGCAGGTGAGGGCAGGGCTGTGCTCCCCCCACACCAGCCACAGTGCTTCTCAAGGGGTCAGGGACATGCTCCTGTCCCAAGGGAGAAAAGTGAAATAAATACATGGTTGTCCTTTAAAAATGGGCAACGTAAAAATGAGATTAATAACCTCATACCTTAATAACCTTGTTTCAACCTGACAGACATTTTCATACACCCTGTTGCCCTGAGTTTATTAAGGGACTTCATTTTCTTGCTTTTCAACCAAATTAGTTGGACTTCATGCAAAACTCCTTACTCACAGTGAAAGTGGCAGGTGAGCCATGTGTTGCACCAGCTCTGGGCTGTGAGTTGAGTTAAACCAGCCCTGGACTGTGAGTTGAGATAAACCAGCCCTGGGCTGTGAGTTGAGATAAACCAGCTCTGGGCTGTGAGTTACACTAGCTCTGGGCTGTGAATTGAGTTCTGGGCTGTGTGTTGAACCAGTTGTGGGCTGTGAGTTAAACCAGCTCTGGGCAGAGTTGAACGGCTCCTCGGTGCAGGCTGAGGTTGTGCCTCCTGCCTTCCCAGCACAGCCCCATCCTGTGGCAGCAGCCGTTGCACCGAGCGTGGGGAGGTGCCCCCCAGCCTCGCTGTTCGGTGCATTTTGGGGCTGCACTGAGGCTGTCCCCTGCCCGCAGGTCGCCCGCCAGTCACTGACCACCTACGTGGTCATCATGAACCACACGCACATCGAGATCGACGTGCACCGGCTCAACGACGGCGGGCTGCTGCTCTCCTACGACGGCTGCAGCTACACCACCTACATGAAGGAGGAGATCGACAGGTACCCCCTGCCAGGGCCCCCGTCCCCCCTCCCCGATGGCCAGCAAGCCGGCTGGTGACGCCTTTCCCTCTCCCGCAGGTACCGGATCACCATCGGCAACAAAACGTGCACCTTCGAGAAGGAGAAGGACCCGACGGTGTTGCGCTCGCCCTGCGCGGGGAAGCTGCTGCAGTACACGGTGGAGGACGGCGGCCACGTGGACGAGGGGAAGGTTTATGCGGAGATCGAGGTGAGCTTTGCAGAAGAGTTGCGGAAGCAACATTCGGCGAAGACGGAACCCCGCAGCACTGTTGCGGTGCTCGTGGGATGTGCTGCTGGCCGGGTGACCGTGTCCCCTCCTCCCCAGGTGATGAAGATCATCATGACGCTGGCGGTGGAGGAGGCGGGGCGGCTGCAGTACATCAAGCGGCCAGGAGCGCTGCTGGAGGCCGGCTGTGTTATCGCCCGCCTCCAGCTCGATGATCCCTCCAAAGTGAAGCCTGTGAGTCTCGTGGTGGCTGCCGTCGCCTCCTACCAGCTCCCAGTTGGCATCCTGGGAATGCTCCCCAGGGGTCAAAGTGGAGGAGCTGCTCTGATGGAGCATCACAGCAATGGTCATGCCATCCATGTCTTTGGGCTGAAGTGCTGCTCCACATGGTTCCTCTGCTTCCTCGTTGTGCAGAGGCTCACATGCACTAAAAATGTGCATTTACAGCACTAAAATCTCCACTTTTTTCCACGTTATTTTCATGATGAGACACTGGCAGATCCACTATGCTGAATGTCAGGCGCTTGCTCTGTTTCTAACCCAAAGCAGAGGTTGTGCTGGTTCCTCTGGGGCAGCTGCAGCTCTCAGGAGCTCTGTCCCTGCCAGCAAGGACCATTCAGCCCACCTCCCTCTGCCCTCTCCAGGCACAGCCGTTCACAGGGGAGCTCCCAGCCCAGCAGACCCTCCCCATCACTGGTGAGAAGCAGCACCAGGTCCTCCGCAACGTGCTGGACAACCTGACCAACATCATGAACGGCTACTGCCTGCCCGAGCCCTACTTCAAAACCAAGGTGGGTGCCAGGCACCAGGTGTTTCACCTGCTTGCCACGAGGGCAAGTCCAGCAGCACCACCTTCTGCTCCTGCAGGTGAAGGAATGGGTGGCACAGCTGATGAAGACCCTGCGGGACCCTGCCCTGCCCCTGCTGGAGCTGCAGGAGATCATGACGAGCATTTCGGGGAGAATCCCGCTGGCTGTGGAGAAGTCCATCCGGAAGGTGATGGCGCAGTACGCCAGCAACATCACCTCCGTGCTCTGCCGCTTCCCCAGCCAGCAGGTGAGTGCTGGAGGGGGCTCACATCCTCTTAACTGCAGCCCCTTGGCAGCTCCTGCCTGAATTTGTGCTGCCAAGATTTTGTAAGAAATGAAATGAGTGAGGCAAATACGTGGAGGTTTATATTTGCTGTGTGTATTTGCTTCTATGTGTGCGTTTGTTTTTGTATTCATTTGTCACTTTGCATTTTTCACTTTGGGGAAGGAAAAACCTCGAGGGAAAGGCTTTGGGTGGAGTCAGCAAAGAGGCAACTGGCAGCCTCATGCCCCCTAAGCCACCCTGGACCCTGCCCTCTCTCCCCACAGATTGCCAATGTGCTGGACACCCACGCTGCCACGCTGCAGAGGAAGGCTGAGCGGGAGGTCTTCTTCATGAACACACAGAGCCTGGTGCAGCTGGTGCAGAGGTGAGTCTCATGCTGGCTGTGACCCCCCTGACCCCCCACAGCCACCCCCTCACAGCAAGATGGGCTCTTTGCTCCCCAGGTACCGCAGCGGCATCCGGGGCTACATGAAGGCAGTGGTGCTGGACCTGCTCAGGCGCTACCTGCAAGTGGAGACACAGTTCCAGCATGGTGAGGGCTCGGGGTTCTCTGAGGGAGCTGCAGGGCTCTCTGGAGGAGCTGCAGGGCTCACCAGACCCTGTCCCACAGCTCACTACGACAAGTGTGTCATCAGCCTGAGGGAGCAGTGCAAACCTGACATGACCCCTGTGCTGGAGAGCATCTTCTCCCATGCCCAGGTGGCCAAGAAGAACCAGCTGGTGATCATGTTAATTGTGAGTACAGCCCATGCCTGAGACTCCAGGAGCAAAGGCTGATGGCAGGGAAGAGCCAAGGCAGCTCCACATTGCTTGAAGTCCATTCCTGCCTCATTACCACTTTATTTTAATTATCTCCCCTCTGTGGTGTTGTGTGACTACACTCAGATCAAAGAGAGCCCATTTTAGTGCCTTTGGTCTTGTCCCCTTTTGGTTGCATGGGGGTGGGGGTGCAGGACAAAGCCATCCCCTGTGGGACTGGGGTTTGGGATGAAGCCATCCCACACAGCGAGGAGCCTGAGCTGAGCCATCCCTGGTGGTTGTGACATTGCAGGACCAGCTGTGTGGCCGTGACCCCACGCTGACAGACGAGCTGACAACCATCCTCCATGAGCTGACACAGCTCAGCAAGACCGAGCACTCCAAAGTGGCACTGAGAGCCCGGCAGGTCAGCCAGCACCATGCAGTGCCATCCCATTCCTGTCCCCATCCCTGTCCCCCACGCTCCCAGCTCCTCTTTCCCCTGGCAGGTGCTCATTGCCTCTCACATGCCCTCCTACGAGCTGCGGCACAACCAGGTTGAGTCCATCTTCATCTCCGCTATCGACATGTACGGACACGAGTACTGCCCTGAGAACCTGAAGGTTGGGAATTGTGTGTTTTTCCAGAGGGAATTTGGGTGGCTTCAGGGAGGAGGTCTGGCTGCAAGTGGTTTAGTCTTAAAAACACCTAAAAATCAGTCAAAGCCTTGGTCTAGTGGCTATGTGGAGCAGAGGAGGGGCTGCACCCCAGTGCTGCCAGTCCCCATCTGTTGCTCCATGCTCCATTTGTCAGGGAACAGATGTGTGGATCCATGTCTGGCTCTAGTAGTTTCCCCATGGTGGGCTGGGTGTTCCATGGCACCCTAGTAGCCAGTCCTGCACAGCTCCACATTGAGGGACCCCCTAAATAGAGCAGGGAGGTCTCACTTCATCCTTGCCCTAAATGTTGTTTTCTGCAGAAACTGATCCTGTCAGAAACCTCCATCTTTGACGTGCTTCCCGTGTTCTTCTACCACACCAACGAGGTGGTGCGCATGGCAGCGCTGGAGGTGAGGCCTGGGGGGCACAGAGGGGGCCTGAGAGTGGCATGGGGGGCCCAGGGGTGGCAAGGGCACTGTGACACCTCCTGTGTCCCCTCACAGGTGTACGTGAGGCGGGGGTACATCGCCTACGAGCTGCACAGCCTGCAGCACCAGCAGCTCTCCGATGGCACCTGCCTCGTGGAGTTCCAGTTCATGCTGCCCTCCTCCCACCCCAACAGGTACAGGGGTCCCTCCCACACACCTGTCCTGCTCCCCTGGCCGTGGTTCTTTTCACAAAGCTGTGGGGTTTGTATCATCCCCTCTGTGCAAAGCGGGAGCTGCCACCATGCTGCCCCATTGCCAGTGGAGCAGGATGAGCCCCCTCTGAGTCGGGGTCCCCTGTGGGAGCTGTATGGTCCCACATGGTGCCTCCCTCAGAGCTGACACGTGCTCCCCATGGCAGGATATCTGTCCCTATCAGCATCTCCAACCCTGACCTGGCCCGGCACAGCACTGAGCTCTTCATGGACAGTGGTTTTTGCCCCGCGAGCCAGCGGATGGGAGTCATGGTGGCCTTCCGCAGATTTGAGGACTTCACAAGGTGGGGGTGCAGGGACACGCCTGGCCAGGCGTGTGTTTGTGCATTTTGGGTGCCACTGCAGTCGTTTGAGAGCAAAATGGGATGGAAGAGCCACAGATGAGGGCAGCTGGGCTGTGCTAGAGGCAGCACCAGTTCCTACCATAGCTGCAGACTGGGTATTCTCAGTACAGCATTACCTTGTGGGGACATGAGGTGGCTTTTGGGGACATGTGAAGCATGGGAAAAGCTAACACGATCCAGGTTAAACTCCTCTGCACATTAACGCAGCAGAGCTCAGAGCTGCATTTCATGAGCTGTGGGTTTTGCCATGGGATGGTGAGGCCATTGTGGAGGTACCCATGTCCTTGTCTTACTGTCACAGTGGGTCCCTGATGCTGTCACTTCACACAGGGGGTGGCCACAATGTGCTGGTTTGTGACCCCATCCCTGCTGTTTGGGCAGGAACTTCAATGAAGTGATCTCGTGCTTTGCCAACTCCCCATCAAACAGTGGGCTCCTCAACGAGGCACAGGCCACCACCTACGATGAGGAGGACATCAAGGTGGGCATAAAGCTGCTACTGATACTCCCAGGTGGTGCTGGGGACAGCATGGATGCTGCTGGCCAGGATTGACTGTGGGGTTTTGTTGCCAGAGCGTCCGTGAGGAGCCGATCCACATCCTCAATGTCGCGCTCTGCTCTGCTGACCACATGGAAGATGAGAAGCTGGTGCCCATCTTCAGAGCCTTTGCCCAGTCCAAGGTCTGTTACTGGGGCTGGACATTGTTTTTGTAAGCCCTGCAAGCCAGAACACTGTACCCCAAGGCACTGCCTCCTCTCCGTGCAGTGCATCCCAAAATGCTGCAGTTTAGGTTTTGTTTGCTCCCTCGGTGGAGATGTTTAAGCTCTCGTGATTGGTGGCATCTTCTGTTTCTGTGTAGAAAAATATCCTGGTTGAATGTGGTCTCCGGAGAATCACGTTCCTCATTGCCCAGCAGGTGAGTGTAACTGAGCCTCTGACATCTATAAATACCTTATAGACACAGCACTGAGTGATGGGTGGACCCAGTGTGCTTCAGGAGCTGGGAATTTGTTAATGAGCAATTCATTGACTAATTCATCTCCTGTATCATCCTTTATCCTGCTCATGTTTCCAGTAATGTGGTGCCTGCAGAGCCACTCCATAGCTTTAAGCTGCCTTTAGATGCCATCACAGAGTAGAAGCCCAGAGTGGTTTGGGTGGGAAGGGACCTTAAAGTTCATCCTGTTCCAGTGCCTACCTTGGGTTGGAACTCTCTGCTATCCCAGGTTGTTCCAAGCCCCTTCCAACCTAGCCTTGGACATTTCCAGGGATGGGGCAGCCACAGCTTCTCTGGGCACTCTGTGCCAAGGGCTCACCTCCATCACACAGAACAATTTCTTCCTAAAATCCAATCTAATCAGTCCCTCACAGCCCTTTTCCCTTTTGGGAGAGAACAAAGCCTGCAAGGTTTTTTTTTCTTTTTAACGGAGAATCAGAACACTCCTCTGTGGGCCAGGCCTATTCACATTGTCTTCTCTCTCCCTTTTGCTGCAGAGAGAATTCCCCAAGTTTTTCACCTTCAGAGCCAGGGACGAGGTAAGATCTGGCGAGAGCGGTGCCGGCGCGGCGCTGGCCCGGCCCTGGCTGACCGGCTGTGCCCGGCAGTTCGCAGAGGATCGGATCTACCGGCACCTGGAGCCGGCGCTGGCCTTCCAGCTGGAGCTGAGCCGCATGCGCAACTTCGACCTGACGGCCATCCCCTGTGCCAACCACAGGATGCACCTCTACCTGGGGGCTGCCAGGGTGCAGGCGGGCGCCGAGGCCACCGACTACCGCTTCTTCATCCGCGCCATTGTGCGCCACTCCGACCTCATCACCAAGGCAGGGTGGCACAGGGGCCCTCCTGGGGGCACAGTGAGGGTTCAGGGGTGGCCTGGCCCCTGCTGAGCCACCTGCTCCATCACAGGAGGCTTCCTTCGAGTACCTGCAGAACGAGGGTGAGCGGATGCTCCTGGAGGCCATGGATGAGCTGGAGGTGGCCTTCAACAACACCAACGTGCGCACGGACTGCAACCACATCTTCCTCAACTTCGTGCCCACCGTCATCATGGACCCATCCAAGGTGTGTTTCTTGGGGTCCTGCTTCCTCTGTCCTGGAAAAGTTCCTCTGTCATCCCCTGTGCTCAGGACCACCGCACAGATGAGCAGCCACCCCCCAACATTCTTCCCTGTCCCCAGTGGAGAGGGTGGATATCAGCACCAGGCACAACCAGGAGGCATGCAGAGACAGAAGGGGCTCACCCAAAGCAGATCCGAAAGGGCTGTTCGCGGTGGACATACAACAGGGCTGCTCCAGCCTTGGCATCATCGTGTGCTCAGTGTTGTCCCTGAGGTCACCAGCCTTTCATGTGCCATCCCCTGGCAGATCGAGGAGTCGGTGCGCTCCATGGTGATGCGCTACGGCAGCCGCCTCTGGAAGCTGCGAGTGCTGCAGGCCGAGGTGAAGATCAACATCCGCCTGACGCCCACTGCCACTGCCATCCCCATCCGCCTCTTCCTCACCAACGAGTCTGGATATTACCTGGATATCAGCCTCTACAAGGAAGTGAGGGACCCCGGCACCGGCAGCGTGAGTAACCCCAGCTGTGACTGCAGGAACCCAACCATGGCTGCCCAAGTGCTGCCGGCTCTGGCAGAGATTTGGGGGGGCTTCTGCTAAACTTCTGCAGTGCTGGTCTGCCCAGAGCCCCCAGACTTCCAACAGTGTTCCCACAGCTGGATTGGTTTCATCCTATCTGTCTGCATCCAGCTGGGTTCCTTGGGGTGCTGCTTTGTTTGAAATGCATTGAGCTTCATCTAGTTGGGTTCCTTGGGTTGATGCTGGTGTGGAGCTGGGCAGTTTTGAGTGCTGGAGGTGAAGGTCACTGTTAGGGCGTCACTAGTACTGGCAGCACATCAGAGTGACAGTTCTCTCAATAGCAAAAAATGGGTGGAAAATCACCTGGACTCTAAGCAGGGCTCAGCAGTGCTCCAGAAGAAGAATCACCATGACATCCAGGGAAGGCAGTCAATGCTCTGCTCTGCTCTCCAGATCATGTTCCAGTCGTATGGGGACAAGCAGGGGCCGCAGCATGGGATGCTCATCAACACCCCCTATGTCACCAAGGACCTGCTGCAGGCCAAGAGGTTCCAGGCACAGTCCTTGGGCACCACCTATGTGTATGACTTCCCAGAGATGATCAGGCAGGTGGGTCTGGCTGAGCAGAAAGAGGCTCCAAATAACTGTGTTTGCTCTTCATCCTCACCCTCCCTGAATATTTCCACCTGAGGAAAAGGTGAAAATCAAAGGTGGGCTATCAAATGAGAAAACAAAAAGAGCCCAAGCCCCAACATTTTTAGTTATATGAAACATTTCTAAACCAATTCCTAGCTCTTGGAATTCTTGAAACCAGATGGTCTTTAAGGTCTCTTCCAAGCCAAACCATTCCAAGCCATGTGCTGTGTCTCCACAGGCTCTCTTCAAGCTGTGGGGCTCCTCAGACCTGTATCCCAAGGACATCTTGACCTACACTGAGCTGGTCCTGGACTCGCAGGGGCACCTCGTGCAGATGAACAGGGTCCCTGGAGGGAACGAGGTAGAAGGGAATGATTTGGAATTGGGCAGGAGAAGCAGGTGGGAATGGCTGGTGTCTTAGTCTGGCTGTATTTAAAGCTTGGGAGATGCTCTTCAACCATTTTGTCTGTTGGTTAATGCCACCTGCATCTCAGCCCTTGTGTCTCTTGGACGTGGCACTCAGTGCTCTGGTCTAGTTGACAAGGTGGTGATGGGTCAAGCATTGGACTCAAGGATCTTGGAGGTCTTTTCCAACCCAGTTAATTCTGTGATTCTGTAAAGGATTCTGGGACTCCGTGATTCTCTGGAGGATTCTGCCCTGTAACCTTGTGCTGTTTCGAGGCAGGTGGGGATGGTTGCCTTCAAAATGAAGCTGAAGACCCCCGAGTACCCCAAAGGCCGGGACATTGTGCTCATCTGCAATGACATCACGCACAAGATCGGCTCCTTTGGGCCTGAGGAGGACCTGGTGTTCCTGAGGGCCTCGGAGCTGGCGCGGGCCGAGGGCATCCCCCGCATCTACATCGCCGCCAATAGCGGCGCCCGCATCGGCTTCGCCGACGAGATCAAGCACATGTTCCAGGTGGCCTGGGTGGACCCAGCTGAGCCCTACAAGGTGTGTGGGCCCCTCCCCTCCTGCAGCACAGGAAAAAGTAGAGGGTTTGTCTGGGGAAGGGATGACCTGAGCTAAACTGGGATGTCAAATTGTGGGATCAGAGCAGGGGGTGAGGCCACACCTGCATCCAGCGTCACAGGGATGGTTCCTTTGGCTTCTCCTAGGTGGTGGAGGTGAAGGTGCCAGTGAAGGTGCATGGCTGCTTTGTGCAGCTCTGGTCCCTGAGCTGCTGCACAGCATGGTTTGGGATAGGTTTGGGAAAGGGCTGTGTCCCACGTGAGCGTGTGTGTGAGGGCTCCAAAACTCATTCTTCTTCGCTTTGCTTGCAGGGATTCAGGTACCTGTACCTGACTCCCCAGGACTACACAAAGATCAGCACCATGAACTCGGTGCGCTGTGAGCACGTGGAGGAAGGTGGTGAGTCCAGGTGAGTCCCATATCCCATGAGACACATGGACCCACCCCAAGCTCTGCCCTATACCCCACCAGGATGCAGCTCCCACCTCAGCATCCTGACAGGCACATCATGCAGGTGAGTGCTTCCCACACCACAGCTCCACTTTCCCTGCAGGTATGTCCTGCTGGACATCATTGGGAAGGACAACGGATTTGGTGTGGAAAACCTGAGAGCTGCTGGTACCATTGCTGGGGAATCCTCTCGTGCCTACGACGAAATAGTGACCATCAGCATGGTACAGCTGGGGTCCTCTCCCTCTCTGTTCCTCCCCTCTCCCCTGCTGGCTCCTGAAATCACCCCTGTGGGAGGGGTTAACAGGATGCAACAAGGAGGCCAAGCCCTTCACAGCATCATCTCCAGGTGCTTGAGGTCTGTGCTGCAGTCCCAGTGATCCCAGGTGTCCCTTCTATGTGTGCCCAGGTGACCTGTCGTGCCATCGGGATCGGTGCCTACCTGGTGAGGCTGGGCCAGCGCGTCATCCAGGTGGAGAACTCCCACATCATCCTCACGGGTGTCACGGCTCTCAACAAGGTACCAAGTGTCCTCCATGCCACTGTCCTTCCCAGCACTACCTGTGTGCCTCCTTCCCTGTCCCATGGAACATCAGCCTGGACAGAGGTGCAAATTCAGCCTCAGCCCAGAGGAAATTTGTCTGTGCAGAGGTTTGGGCTGACAAACAGAGCAAGGGTGTCAGCAGAGCCCCATGTGTTTCCCTTGGGAACTCTGTCTAGGTGCTGGGACGGGAGGTTTACACATCCAACAACCAGCTGGGAGGAGTGCAGATCATGCACAACAACGGCGTTTCCCATGTCACCGTCCCAGATGACTTTGAGGGGGTGTACACCATCCTGCAGTGGCTCTCATACATACCCAAGGTAGGAGGGTGCTGCAGGGTGGAGCTGGGGGATGTCACCCATACCTGGCTGGTGACCCACCCTCGGGGTGTCCCTTACAGGATAACCAGAGCCCAGTGCCTGTCACTGCCATAAGTGACCCTGTTGACAGAGAAATTGATTTTGTTCCTTCCAAAGTCCCCTATGACCCCAGGTGGATGCTGGCAGGGAGACCCCATCCAAGTAAGTGAGAACAACCCAAGGCCTCTGCATCGCTGCCCCCAAATGCATCCTGTAGGTGCAAAAGATGCTCTTGGCTGTGGGTTGGTGCTCAGGAATCCTTCAGTGCTTGCCCTTGCACCGTTCCATGTTTTCCTGTGCTCCGCAGCTCTCAAAGGGACCTGGCAGAGTGGCTTCTTCGACCAGGGCAGCTTCATGGAGATCATGAAGCCATGGGCCCAGACCGTTGTGGTTGGCAGAGCGAGGTATTGCCTGGAGCAGGGGATGGAGCTGGGATCCTGCACCTGTGGCCCCTCACCTTCAAGCCCTGGCTGTGGCACTGCTTTTGGGATGGTGGAGAGGGAGCAGCACTCTGGTGGGGCTGGGGTAGGAGGGAGCTGGCCTTGCTGAGCCCACCCTGCCCTGCCATAGGCTGGGAGGTCTCCCCGTGGGCGTCATTGCTGTTGAGACCCGCACCGTGGAGGTGACAATACCCGCTGACCCTGCCAACCTGGACTCAGAGGCAAAGGTGAGTGGGGTACAGCTGGGGCCTGGTGGCATCTGAGTGGAAGCTGGATGGAAGGGAGGAGAAATAGCTCAGTGTGGTCCTTGGGCATGTCTTGTTTTTCCTTGATTCAAGTGAAATCAAGGGTGCCGGGGCAGTCTGTTTTCTTCCAGCTGTTTCATGCAGCATGCCAGGAAGAACTGGCACGGTCTCAGCTGCTCGCTGTCTTTTCCAGATAATCCAGCAGGCTGGACAGGTCTGGTTCCCAGACTCTGCTTTTAAAACGGCCCAGGCCATTCGGGACTTCAACCGGGAGCACCTCCCACTGATGATCTTTGCCAACTGGAGAGGCTTCTCCAGCGGCATGAAAGGTACCTGTGCTTGGGATGCCCGTATGCCGTGATGTGACAAACCTCTGTCACCCCTGCCACCCCACAGGGTCCTGGGATGGCCCAGCCTACCAGGGTATGCACCACTCTGGGATATGGGGTTGGGTTGAGGAGGTCATGCCCTCAACAGGGCAGGCAGAGGTCCCAGAGGTTGGTGGCTGGTTTTGCAGGGTGCTTTGTCTCCCCAGTAGAGAAGGTGGCTTTGGGCAGCTGGGAGGTGGCTGAGGCAGTGGCAATTGGGACACCCAGCCCCTTTGGCTTTCAGACATGTACGACCAGATGCTGAAGTTCGGCGCCTTCATCGTGGACAGCCTGCGGGACTTCAAGCAGCCTGTGCTGGTGTACATCCCCCCTCAGGCCGAGCTGCGCGGCGGCTCCTGGGTGGTCATCGACTCCACCATCAACCCCCTGCACGTGGAGCTCTACGCCGACAAGGAGAGCAGGTCAGCATCCAGAACACCTCTGTGTATCATCCAGAATACCTGTGTTTGTCATCCAGAATACCTGTGTGTGTCGGCTGCCTGCACATCTTGTCCTAGGATTCATCCTCCCGTGCAGACCAGTCCTTGCTTTACCAAACTTCCCTTCCAGGGGAGGCATTTTGGAGCCTGGAGGAACAGTGGAGATCAAGTTCAGAAAGAAGGATTTGTTGAAGACAATGAGAAGGATCGATCCAGTTTATGCCAAGCTTGCTGAACAGCTGGGTAAGGAAAGGGAGTTTTGGGTTGTGGACATTGGTAGTGGTAAGTTAAATATGAAGTTCAAGCTGGTGGCAACCACCAGGAGTCCTTTAATGTCCTTCTGGGAAAACTCTTTATGTCTTTTCTGTTGGTGGAGCTGAGAGGATGTGGTGGTGCTTTAGAACACCTGTATCTCCTGGGGACTCCGTCAGTGGGTTAAATGGGGCTGGGGTCTTCTCCCATGCTTTGAGAAGAAGGATGGCCATGGCCACGTTGAATTGGTTCCTGATGCATTGGGAGCTCCTTGCCCCCATGTCCCTCCAGCCTGCTACAACATGGTCCCACAAAGTCATTGCAAATGCCATCTCCTCTCTCATGTGGCAGGCGCTGAGCGTGGTGTGACATCTTTGTGGCCATGGCTTGTGTGGCTCTGTGTCAGTGTGCCAAGGAAAGAGCCGTGGCACTGGGTGTGGTGGCTGATGTGGGAGCACAGAGGGGACGCCCTGGTGGCATCACCGCGGGGCTGCTCATCCCACTGTGTCCCACAGGGACCCCCGAGCTGTCGGAGGCGCAGCGCAGGCAGCTGGAGGAGCAGCTGAGGGCGCGGGAGGAGCTGCTGCTGCCCGTGTACCACCAGGTGGCCGTGCGCTTCGCGGACCTGCACGACACCCCGGGCCGCATGCAGGAGAAAGGGGTCATCACGGTGAGGCGGGCACGGGGGAGGTGACAGGCAAAGATGGGGGGGAAATCCCTTCCCTGTGACATCCCTGCCCCGGGGCTGCTCTCCGCCCTCCATCCCGCCGGAGCTGGCAGCGAGCAGCCGCCGGCAAACGCGGGCCGTGCTCCGGTTTCCCCAGGACATCCTGGAGTGGAAGAGCGCCCGCTCCTTCCTCTACTGGCGGCTGCGGCGGCTGCTGCTGGAGGAGATGGTGAAGGGGGAGGTGCTGAAGGCCAACAGCGAGCTCAGCCACATCCACATCCAGTCCATGCTGCGGCGCTGGTTCATGGAGACAGAAGGAGCTGAGAAGGTACCCCCAGCCCCGGCTTCCTGAGGCACCTCCACAGCCAGGGCATCCCGAGGGATCTCACCTCACTCTGCCATCGTTCAGAGGTTTCAGTGGTGCCTCCCTGAGGGTTTCAATGTGTGATGGGAATGTGTGAGGATGGGCGGTGAAGCAGCCCTGGGCTGGGGCTGGCTCTTCAAATCAGGTGACTCCAGTTGGATGCTGGTGCTCAGCGATGGCAGAGTGGTCCCAGATAAACATTTTCTACCATGACAGGACTTCCCAGGGAAAAAAGCATTTGAGCTGCTCTCAGATGACACATACGTTGCTGTGCCTGCCTCGGGAAGCAGGACATGCAGAGGAACCCTGTTTTACCTTTTTTGCTTTTTAAATGGTTTGCACATAGGTGCAGGGCAGGGAAGAAAAATCCCACGGCTTGGAGCTGAGGCTCCAGGAGGAAGGGGGGACTGAGGCTGTGCAGGCAGCAGGAGCCCCTGCCCACAGTGCTGCTTTCTCCAGGGCTACCTCTGGGACAACAACCAGGTGGTGGTGGAGTGGCTGGAGAAGCACATGCAGGAGGAGGATGGCACCCAGTCGGCCATCAGGGAGAACATCAAGTACCTGAAGCGGGACTACATCCTCAAGCACATCCGGAGGTGTGTGAGTGCCTCCTGTGGGAGCTGGGATGAGAAGGGGGATGCTGATAACTGGGGTGGGAACAGCAGGTGTTCTGGTGGACACCAGGCAGTTCTCACTTTGGCCTCTCAGGAAATTGCCCTGTGCCTTGCAGCTTGCTCCAGGCCAACCCTGAGCTGACCATGGACTGCATCGTGCAGATGGCCCAGCACATCACAGGGCCACAGAAGGCCCAGGTTGCCCATCTCCTGTCCAGGGTGGACACTGATGACCCTTCCTGAGCTGGGCAATCACCGTGGGGTAGGAGAAACACCAGGACATGGCCAGACCTCACCTGCCCACCTGGTTCCTCAGCACTTGAACTGAAGCCTTGGACCCTTGCTCGTGTGCCTAAATAAAGGACACCAGTGCTTTTAAGTATTTTAAGCCATGGAGATGGTCTTGCCATCCATGCAGGGTCCCCTCTGGCACTGGGGGTGCTGCCAGAGGGACAGCTTGGCAGAAGATAAATTTTCCCAAGCAAAGCCTGGAATCTGGACCTGGTGCAGAACTTGGTTTTAAAAAGAATCCAAACTATTTCCCTGTTTCAGTTTCCAGCCCTGGCCTTGATCTTTCAAACAAGCACCAGGTGAGACACATCTCATGAGACTGGACAGAGCTGGAAGCACAGACCCCCTGGCCAGGGCCAGTGTCTGGCCAGCTGGGTTCAATCTGGCCAAGACCAGGCAGCAAGACCAGGAAATGAGAAGCACCCTCCAAGTGATGCTTTATAAACTGTGAGGAGCAATTTCTGTCATCCTTCCCCACACCAGGGGGCAAAGAGTAGATGTGGCCATGAGTAGCTTGATGGCCCAGGAAAGACCTAAGTGAGCTAATCTGGGAGCTGCTCCTAGGGCAATGCCCAAGGATTCACCAGGGTTTGGCTGACCTGACTGTTCCTCTTGCCCATCTCGTGTCCTTTCTGGCTCCTGCAGAGGCAGAGGAGGGAGGATGGCTCCAGGTGCTCCTGCCCCAGTGACCTGGTTCCTCCTTGGAAGCAGCAGAGCCAGGGGGAGCTGTCAACTGCTTGGACCTGTACCCTGCTGCTCAGGTAGCCTTTGGCCATCTTGGTCATGGAGGGGAAATTCAAAGTTTTCCAGTGCCTCTGGCTGTGTCATTTCCCCAGCACAGATGTACCTTGGGCTCAAAAGGAGGAGGTGGGATGGATGGAGGGAGGGATGGAAGGTGGGACACCTGGCTCAAGTGCAGTGCTGGTATTGCCCTGGGGTGAAGGTGTTGGAGAACTCCTGGGACTGGGCTGGGGGATCCCACAGAGTCAGTGGGAGATCTCCCTGTCCTGGGGTGGGAATGGGAAGGGTCTTGTGAGCTGCTTCCTGGCTGGAAGGTGTCACTGCTGACAGGCAATAAAGTGAGCTCAGCTCCAGGGAACTCCCTGAGCTCTGTGTCTTCTGTCATCATTCTGAGCAGGGCCTGGTGTCTCTGGCACTGGGCAGCCCCTTCCCTGTGGCACAGGACCTGTTTGGGGTGGGGCAGCTCTGAGCATCCCTCCTGCCAGCCCCTGTCCCCACTCCAGAGCTTTTCCAGGCGTTTCTGAGGGTTTCAGGAGCAGGGTGACACCACAGAGGAGGAATCCTTACAGTAAATAATGTAAATTCTTACAGTAAATACCTGTAAACTCCTATTCTCTTGGAAGATTTGAGCCAAGGATCCACCTTCAAATTGGCCATAGGGTCTGTAAAGGGAATGAAGCCTGGGGAAGCCCAGCATGACAGCAGAGCAGGCACCACACAGCACATCCAGAATGCCCAAAGGTGTAGTGCTAAGAAATGTTTATTTAAAAAAAGCAAAGACATTGTAGGTGACACCAGTCACAGCAAAGGATCATTCATCACATTTGTCCTGGGACAATAAATTATGACGTGGAAGAGGTTGCCATGGAGGGATGCACTGGGAGGATACAGGCACAGATGTTTCCAAGCCCCTGATCTTCATATTTTCAAGCAAGAAAGTGCCCTTTGGGGCCACTCCAGCATCCTGCACCCTCCAGCTTTAATCCATGGATGGGTGTGGGAGAGAAAAGCCTGGGAGCACCTGGATACGGCACTGGGAAATTCTCTGAATGCACAGGAACAGACAAAACCCAAGATATAAATATCACTTTTTGCTCATAGAGGCATAACTAGACTAAATGCTAAGTTCCAACATATTTCAGATGTTTCATCACATTATTTGCAATGTATGTTAACAAGTACAAAGCAGGGTTTGAAAAAAAAATATTTTAAAAAGCTACATTAGCATCAGGGTTTTTTAGTTAATTAGCAAAGACTACTCTGAAAGGTACAGTGGCAATATTTGGTCTCTGATTTTTTTTTAAAAAGCATGAGTTTCACAGTATCAAAAGTGCTTATTAAAGAAATGTAGTGTAAAAACTGTGATAAGATGGTTGTGGTTCTGATGATGAATAATTTAGTGGCTGTAAAACAGGTTACTGCAGCATTATACAAATTGAACAGTACTCAGTTCACATAATTTCTTTTCATAACAATAAATATAAATAAATTTACAAATAGTAATACTGCCTAGCACAAGAATAGACAGAAGCACAATACACAAGACTATAAACAACTCTATTTTTTAAAAAAATCCTAAAAATCGGCATAATTCCTAAAATCCTCTAGCCAGTGATCAGTTTAATAGTTCAGTAGTACCACTTCCTTCAGGGGTGAGGACTTTTACAAATCTAGATATAACAGTGGTCTGCTAGGGAGGTGAGTTTTCCTTTTTTAGTGGTTTGGCTCCTTTTTTCCTACCTCCTAACAATAAATTAACAACAGTTACATCAGAAAAGTGTTAGTGGTGCAAATGTCTCCAGGAACCGGGGGAGGTCTTTGTCCAATTTGGCAAATTAAGAAAAAATGACACACAAATGGGCACAATCAACCAACGTGGGGCTGGCCAGCCCCTTGGCTTGTGGTGGCTTCTGTGACAGTGGTGACACAGCAGCTCCACCACGCTGTGGAATAAATTTAATTCCCTCAACTGGGTGATTTTTAGCTCATTTAGTTACATTCCAGTGAAAGTTCCTGCTGCCTTCCAGGTCCTTCTGGAGAGCTCCCCAGTGCCACAAGTGTCCTTGCCACGGGGGGGGAAAAAGTGGTTTCTACCAAGTCCCAGCTTGATTTAGTTTGGCCTCACACTCTGGAAGCAGCCAACACATCCCAAAGCGGGACGAGCTCTCGGAGCTTCCCGGTTGGATTTCAACCACGGGGAGGAACCGTCCCTCGGCATCCGCGGAACGGTGCCGAGCTCAGAGCAGAGGGATGGGTTTGTTGCCTTGGGGGTTCATGTACTGAGCAGCTGCCACATTGTCCAGGGTGGTGTAGGTGGTGTAAAGGCCAGTGACCTGCAGGTCGGAGAAGGAGCGGTCGCTGCCGCTGGACACGGGCGTGAGGCCGGGCGTGCCCAGCTCGCAGTCGGAGAGATGCAGGGGGGAGTTGCTGAAGGCACCCAGGGTGTCCAGGCTGAAGCTGTCGTCTTTCATCTCCTCCCAAATGTTCCCTGGAAAAAAAAAAAGATAGAAATCCTGCTCACAGCAGCACATCCCCCAGCCCCCGGGGCCGAGACTAAAGGGCTTCATTTGCTGCTCGAGGGTGGGACTATGGTGGTGCAAGGGGCAGCAAGTCTGATTCCCCCCAAATCCTGTGATTCCAGACCTTTCTGGGCAGCAGGTGTATCTGAACTCCCAAATCCTCTGCTTCCAGACCTTTCCACACAGCACCTCTCTACCTGTGCTCTAGCCAGGACCATGTCAGGCATCGCGCAAACCAGGGAAGTTCTACTTGGACAGAAGAAGAACCCCAAAGCACGAGCAGAGCTCTGTTTTCCCAGGGACAGAGAGGTGTGGTGTCCCAGATCCAGCTGTGAGGACACCCCTGCTTCCACCCCCTGCAATGCCTGCACTGCAGCCAGCAAGGTGCTTTGCTGTCCCACCTGGCACGGGGACAAAATCCGCTGAGGGTGATGCAGGATGCACCCTGCAGATGCCACCACCCAGCAGCAGTTCTCAGCTCAGCCCCGTCCCAGAACATCCCACTGAGGCTCCTGCTTGGATAAACACAGGCACAAAGCCCAGCTCCGCCCTCCCCCAGTGCCCTCCCCCGTACCTTGCAGTGCGAAATCCATAATGCTTGGATCCAGAGCATCCACCTCCGTGCTCATGTCCACCGCCACGTTGGGGAAGTCCGGGGCGCGTCCCATGGGATGGTGGGGCAGGGGGCTGTGGCTCATGTCAGGCAGGGTGTGCAGAGGAGGCGTTTGTGCAGGTGCTGGAGAGTTGGGGGCGAGGCGAGCCTGGGTCTGCAGCTGGTGGTGCAGGGGGAGGGACTGCAGGGACAGGGTCATGATGGGCTGGGGCTGGAGCTGGGACACGGAGATGCGGCCCAGGGGGGGCCCCTCGGGCTCTGCCTGCTTGTTGGGCCGCCTGCAGCTCTCGGGTCTGTCAGTGATCAGCTTGTCCAGCTCCTCTGCCCGTTCCAAGGAGGAAAAGAGACTCTTTAACCCATTTGTTCAAACAGGGACTGCCCAAAGCACAACCACATTTATGCCATGAGCTGGCTGTCACCGTGTGAGAACCAGCACAGGCTGTGACGGTGCAGGAAGCAAAAAAATAAAACCCACTTAATTCTTTCCCCAAATCCACTTCCATGGTTATCCCTGACTGAGCTAAAGAAATGATTGTGGAACTGCAGAGCAGCCCAGCCACCCCTGATGGCAGCTCACCTCCAGCTGCAGAACTCTCAGAATTCTGCTTATCTCCCAAATAAGTACAAAAAAACTCCTGACTGTTTCAGTGGCCCCTTTGCTTTTAAACAAAGAATATGTAATTTTTCACTGACTGCATGCTACTGATTTTATAGCAAAAAACCCCTCCAGTTGATTTTGTTAATCAGCTCCTGAAAGCTTCAAAAACATGTTTCTTTATAAATAAGAAAGTTTACAAATAAAGGGGGGAAATTATAACTATATAACATATAAATACAAATAAATACATCATCACATACATAATATTTATAATATTATATTATAAATAATATTAAATTCCATTTTAGAAATTAAAAAACTCTTAGGAAAGGGAGAGTTTTGCAGAAGAACAGGCGATGAACAGCATTAAACTGCTTCTCTGTGAGAAATGACTGGATATTAAAATGTTCCTACACACAGTAACCCCAGAGGCAGCAGAGCCACGCAGGGAATGCCATGGAAGTGCAGGCTGGGGATGTGGCTCACCAGCCCTACCTGGGTTGGCCATGCTCCTGTGAATAGCAGCCAGATCCTTCCTCTTCCACTTCTGCATCTCCTCCTCCATCTTGTCGATCTTGGCGGGGTTGAGGGCCCACAGGCAGCCCTTGCGGGAGGTCCCGCTCAGCTTGTTCTCCACCTTCTCGAAGCACTTGTTCAGGGACAGGTTGTGGCGCACGGAATTCTTCCACCCGTCGGGGGCTGTCTGCGAGGGGCGCGAAGGGAAAAGAGGGAAAAGGGGCTGGAATGTGGCACCCCTGCTTGGACACCCCTGCTTCCACCCCCTGCGCTGCAGCCAGCGAGGTGCTTTGCTGTCCCACCTGGCACGGGGACAAAATCCGCTGAGGGTGACGCAGGATGCACCCTGCAGATGCCACCACCCAGCAGCAGTTCTCAGCTCGGCCCCATCCCACAACATCCCACTGAGGCTCCTGCTTGGATAAACACAGGCACAAAGCCCAGCTCTGCCTTCCCCCGCGGTGCTCAGGTACCTTGAAGTAGGGGAAGTGCTCCTTCATGAAGCTGTAGATCTCACTCACGGGCAGGCTCCCGGTCTTGCTGTTCTTCAGCGCCATGGCGATCAAACAGCTGCGGGCAGGGAAACCAGGGAAATTCCGGCTTGGAATCGTGGAATGGCTTGGGTGGGAAGGGACCTTAAAGCTCATCCAGCCCCACTCCCTGCCACCTTCCACTATCCCAGGTTGCTCCAAGCCGCGTCCAACCTGGCCTTGGATACTTCCACAGCTTCTCTGGGCACCCTGTGCCAGGGCCTCACCACCCTCATTGGGAGGAATTCCTTCCCAATATCCCATCTAACCCTGCCTCTGGCAGTGGGAACTCACTCCTCTTGTCCTGTCACTCCATACCTTCCTCTGGTCTAGCAACCTTGGAGCCACCTCTTCAGAACACAGACAGCTGGGATCCTGGGATTTCCGCTCCCGAGGGCTCAGAAGTCACAGAATCTCAGGATAAGCTGATTTAGGAGGCACCCACAAAGATCATTGAGTCCAACTCCTGGCCCTGCACCATCCCCATGAGTCACACCACATTCCCAAAAGGATTGTCCAAACCCTCCTTCTTGGGCTCTGCCAGGCCTGGTGCTGTGACCGCTTCCCTGTGACCCTCAGATTTTACTCCTCTGTGCTGTTACTCCCCCACTGTGCTGCTCTCCAGGAATTACTTTGCTTGTTCACTCCTGCTACCCCTCAGAGGCAGCTTCCACTGAACTCCTGCGTGGATGAGGGGATTTTTGTTCCCTTCCAAAGGACTCAGACGCCCCTGCAGTGTCACAGCCATCCCAGGACAGGCTGTAGGCAATGTGCTTCCTGCTCCCCACTCACCTGTAGGAATAGATGGGCTTGGGATAATGCTTTGGATGCAGTTCCTGGGCAGAGTGGGGAGCCAGGCGTGGCTGGGAGTAGTGTGGCTGTGTCCCGTAGGAGGTGTTGTAGATTGCTGCTGGGTTACACTGTGTGCAGAGGGAAAAGAAGGGAAACGTTGGATGCACAATGTCCCTGGCTGTGTAGGTTTAGGGGATATTTTGGTTTTCTTTTAAAAGGCATCTTAGATTTGATCTTGGCAGGTACTTCAAGACAGACAACAAGCACATACCAGTACCTGCTGGGGGTTCTGGGCCAGGGCAAACACCTGCTGGGAGTGAGGAGGAGGAGGAGGAGGGTGGGGAGGAGGAGGAGGAGGAGGGAAGAGCTGTTGCTGTGTTTGCAAACCAGGGGACAGCTGACCACCCACGGCGTAGGGGCTCATCTGCCGAGAGAAACACAACAGTCAAGGAATTACCAACACCTCATCCCGGGAGCTGGGGCAGTTAATGAGCCACCAAGGCCTGCTCTTACATTGGCTCCGTGTGTTGAAATGGAATTGAGGCCCAGGATTCCCTGTGGGAGGCTGGCCTGGACATGGATCATGGCTCCGGCTGTTGAGTGCATCGTGCTCCCCACGGGACCTGGCGTGGAGAGAGGAAGGCAAGGGATGCTCCCATGGAAGCACAGCTCAGGGAAAGGGGGCTGCCACTGGGAGTGGATAGATGCAGCTGAACACAGGGAAGCTCTGGAGTGGTGAATCCACCCTCTCTGGCTTCCCATCCCCAGAGCATTTCACAGCTTGCCCGGGTGACATCAGCTGCTCCCAAAACTCGTTAGGCAGGGAATGGGAGGTGGCAGCTGTTCCCCGGCCCTCGGTGGTGACACAGGGGTCTTACAAAAGAGAAACAACACGTTCAGCATCAGCTGGATTTGTGCTCTCAGGCAGGCGGGGGTGACACGCTGAGCTCCCCCTGAGGAATGCCACAGGGAATGATGTGTGTTTACCTAAAGGATGTTCACAAAGACAAGAAAGGAGTTTGACCAACGCACGCTGCAGGGCTGCAGGAAGCAAAGAGGTGTGAGGTAAATGAAGTGCCCTTCGTTTTATCAGTGTTGAAACAAAGCAGAAAGATTAATTATCTCATTTCCCAATTTCAGAGCTGTTGAAAACCTCTGAAACCCGGGGCTTAAAATACCTCAGCCCAACAAGGCACCAGCAGCTGCACTGAGCAGAAATTCCCATGGGATCTGAGTGTTGCCAGTGCTGGAGCTCTCTCCCTCTGGGAATGAGGGCAAAGCACCAGCAGAGCCCTTATGAGAAGCCAACAGGCTCCAGGTCTTTGGACAGGAAGCAGAATGTAAAAGGATAGGAAGAGGGAGCCTGGGGAGCGGGGAGTGGCAGGGGCAGGTTGTGCTGTTCAAGGAGCAGTTATTCCCTACTCCCATTTCCCATCGCAGACAGTACCTGTCTGCTGGAGCATGGCATTCTGGGCCCCCAGGCTGAAATCCATTCTCCCACTGGCCATCTGCTGGAGCCGAGGCACATCCACGGATGTCAGCCAGGACAGGGACTGCAAATCCCCTGGGAGCTCATCCTCGCTCAGCTGGGACGGGTCTGAAGCCAGGAGCCTGCAAAGCAGCAGGGGAGGTTGACAGGGAGCAGGGATGGGGCTGCATTACCCCTGGAAAGAGATGGCTGGGATGCCAAAGCTCCTGTAGGTCAGTGGGAAAAACCACCAGGCTGGAATTCCGTATCCAAACCCAGATGTGCCCTGTGGTTTCACAGCTGGTTACTGACACCCTTTACCTCAGCTTGTGTTCCTTTGTCCAGTTTGAAACCTTTTGGTCAAGAAAACCTTTTGTGGAGCATTTGTAGGGGGGGAAGGCCCAGGAACACAGCAGGGAAACTGTCTGGAAATGAACCCAAACTGATTCCTTATTTTCACATCTGTCAGAGATTTGCTCTGGTTTGGCTTTGGTGGGAGAAACCAGGACTTTGAACCTGATTGTTCTCTATTAAGCCTGCAACCCAGAGCCATGGAAGGAGCTCTTTGCCCAGTTCCTGGGGAGTGTCTGTGCTGCTGCTGGAACACCTGGAAAAGCTTTTCCCAGCCACTGGATCCTGTCAGTGCTGACGGATCAGCAGCTGCATAAAAAGAACTTCACAGGCTGAACTGCTGACATCTTCCATTCAGATACATGAAGTTATTGATACTTAAAAAACCAGTTTTTAGGCAGTTTTTGACAGAGTAAAGGAGCAGAATGAAAGGTTTGGGACTGGAGGCACCGTATCTGCCAGGCACAGCTGTGACAGGCTGCTTTTGGTTTAAAGCTCTGCTTTTGACACCTTTTACATGCTCCAGATCACCTGTTTTGCTTTGCTTCTGATAGACCATGTGCTACAAAACCGGGAAGATTGGAATGTATCTACAGTGCTCAGAAATTCCTGTGTGGTCCAAACTCCCCGTTAAAGTCAAGAAAAGAACTCTTGAAAATGAAAGGCTAAATGAATTAATTTATGTGAAACAGGAGTCCCTGGTACCTTGAGGAGTAAAGCAGTAATTAGGACATGCCGGGAAGTTGTCATTCGACACCCAGGGTAAACCTAAAGGGATTCAGATCCAGGAAAACATCTTTATCTCTCAGAAGAACATGATTTAGTTGGATGCAGTTGATTTTGCTTTCAGACCCTTTTGCTTTCAAGAGCTCTCAGAGATGTGTTAAAGTGGTGTCTGCTGCTGCTGCGTGTTTGCTGCCAACTGATGCTGCAGAAACCTTAAATAAATCTGCTCTCTTGCTGAAGCACCTTTTATGTTTCACACACGACTCTAAATCAGCTTAAAAGAGCGAGGCAGAACTCCGGTGCCTGCCTGCCCTGGAGCTTTCAGCTCCTCTATTCAGGAATTCCAGAAACACCTATCAAAGCTCCCCGAACCGCTGTCGGGGAGATCTTTAAAACAAAATGCCATTTGTTTGCAAAAAGATTTTGTAAAGAAGAAAAGGGAGGGGGGGGGGGAAAAAAATCAACACAGGACCAAGAGCCAAAAGCTGGCCAAAAAAAAAAAAAAAAAAAAAAAAAACAACCAAACAAACAAAAACAAAA
>VWYO01011874.1:0-30413 GCA_013400275.1 Rhadina sibilatrix | reverse complement strand
ACAGAAATCATTTTAACCCTCTATTATCACAGGCAGGGGCTGGCCAGGCCTGGCCCCCGGGAGCTGGGAACTGGGGCCAGCTTACCTCTTCCAATGCAGGGAGAAAAGAGGTCAGCTTCCCAAGGTCCTCCTGAATTTAAGCTGTGTGTGACCCAGAAGTGTACACCTATATTTAACTGGCTAATCTAGTTGTCAGTTTCAAAGTCAGTCACTAATTGTTCTTTACCATCCATGCTAACCTGACACATGCTGTTTGATATTTTTAATTCATGCCTTTATCTTGATGATTTTATGCATGAGGTTTCTGTCATTTCTATTAGAGTGTAAAGATCCTCTTTTTAATTTTTCTTATTTTTTGGCCTTCTGACTTAGTAAAGTTATACAACGGTTGTTTTCTTCTATTTCTATCTTTTTCTGTCCTTTCAAAGTGCCAAGACAACTGTATCTGTATAATTTCTTTTAGGAGTTGGTAGGCCTTTTTTGCACTTAAAAATAATTCCCAATAGTCATTACTTGTCAATACATTAAGTTGGTTGAAATTTACATTTTGGGCTCATGAGTATGTAATTTTCTTTCCTTCTTTCTTTTAGATAATTTATTTTAATGTTTTTTAAAGGATTCTCTCTAATCTGTTTTCTGTATGAAAAGACTGAAAAAACTCTCACTGTTTTTTGTGAATCAAATTCAGCTTAGTCAAACCTCCATTTGTACACTTCTGTTTCCTTCCAAAGAGTCTTTGACTATTTTGCTATAGACCATCTGTTTCTTCTGGGTATTTTAATAGTGGGCATCTAAGTCCTTATGATACTCATTCCCAGAAAACAAAATCTGATTTACTCCCTTGGTTCAGGAACAGGCCAATATAATAGACAGAGGTAATATTCAGAACTGAAATTACTGTGTAGAGAGCAATTGTTTCTTTAATATATATGATAAGTCAATTAATATTTACATGTATATGTACACATATATGTATTAAATGCCTGGAAACTAAACAGCAGCATAGGCTACTCAGTATGGAATACTATCTGGTGTCCTGGTTTAGGGGACTGGTGGGCTGGAGTTGAGTGCCATTTTTATTTTATACCATTCAGTCATCGCTGGGGCAGGGGTGCCAGTAGGAACCTGATGCGTGCCTCACTGTAAATTATACTTTTTTCCCAGTTGTCTCTAGCTGGACATCTAGTTGTCTCTAGCTGTCTCTAGTTGGCATAACATCTGCGGACTCATCTTCTGCACCCTGTCCTTTTTTCCCACTGCTCCCTTCTCTGTGATTCCTTTGTGGGGCTGCTGCTGAGGAGAGGTGGTGATGCGCCTCTGGGTGTGGTGCTGAAGGGACGGTGGCAGGGTGTGGCTGAGCCCAGTGGGGCCATGGCAGTGCAGGGTAGGCACCCTCGTGGGGATGTTTTCCCCCTCTCCCCAGCAAGGTGAAGTGATCAGGACCAGCAGTGCTGGTAGCAGCTGAGCCCAGGTGAGCCAAGAGGGAGCCCAGCAGAGCCGAGAGGAAAGCCCAGCAGAACAATAGGAAAATTGTGGCAACTCGCAGGGAGACCCCACAGGGTGAAGGAGTGTTAGAAGTGGCAGCACTGGCACCTGTTCAGCAGAGAGACAGCGTGACCCTTATTTGGATGACCTGGCTTCCAGGAGTTTGTCATTGTCCTACTGTTTTCAGGCTGAGAGACAGGAAATGGGAGACACTGGAATTCACCCTGCCATATTGCCTTTGTTCCAAATGGCAACATGGGTAGAGCATGGGTACAGCCACCATATTGCCTTTGTCATGGGAAGCCACAGGGATGCCACCTACAGATGTCATCTTATTTTTGTTCATGGTGGTAAATTACTTTTTTTAGGGAAGAAAATGCCTTCTCGTTTTTTGTATAATTTTGCTGCTTTTATTGTGGATGTCTTATTCTTGCTTTGTGCTTCCAGGAAATTGTTACTTCAACCCATAATCTCTGGTTTTTGTCCCTCCCCTACTGCAAGAAGAGGGAAAAGGGGAGTGGTTTATTTGGAGTTTAATAACCAGCTGGTGTTAAAACCAGCACACACAGTCTTGCATTTATTTTGATTACTTTTACAAAATACTCTATATAACACAGGTAACCAAACTTCCCTCCTTCCCTCCCTCCCTCCCTCCCTCCCTCCTTCCCTTCCACTCTTCCTCTTTTTCTCTCTCCCAGTTTTCTCTCTTTCTTCTTTATTTCTTTTCTTTTTTTATTTGCTTTCTTTATTTTTTCTTTCTTTCTCTCTCTCATTCTCTTTCTCAAAGAATAATAAGGACTTTGAGCCTTTAGATATCATTCTTACAGTAAAATAGTGCAAAGGAAACAGAGGTATGTAGGTATAGGCAGAAGACTGAGTTTTTCAGTTGTCAGTAATGGAAACTTCTGTTATGTAAAAAGAGTGCAAGCATTATATCTCAGAACTTTAACAGCTATCACCTGATAAATCTAGATATGGCATTTCAAGACATTGATCTCTAAGATATTACCATCCTTTTAGAACAGTTAACAGAGCAAGGACATGTACTTAATTTATTTCTGTTCCTTACTCTCAGTGAAAATATACCTTTATAGTTTAGTTAATATTCCAGAATATTACAGTTCATATTTCAAACTATTATGTGTAAAGATTAATAACAGCTTATGATTTTATTTTTCTATTTTTCATCTGTCAGAACTTGAAAGTCCGCTCATGAAACTTGGTGTAATCAATAGCAACTGTAGAAAAAGGTGTGTCATCAGAAGCAATTTTAAAAATTTGTTAGTTTTATTCTCTTACTATTTAGTTAAATGGTAAAGTTAAGGATATATTTTTAATTTTCATTTTCAAGAGTTGCTTTGATTTTTCAGACTGCTTTATTGATTAGAAAACAATGGGATATATAGCTGCACTTAAAAAAATATATAACATCTTGAAGTATAAGAATATATGGTGATCTCTTACTTAGTTAATCTAGTAATTTAGAAGTTACAAAATACTAAATTAAAACCCCAGGAAATCCTGGAACACATTTATTTTGATGTTAATTTATGTTAACATTAAAGATTATATAAAGAGCGTGTTATAGGGAGTTCTCAACAATTTCATCTCCTCACCTTTCTATTTCTTCTTATTCATCCTCCTATGCACCAGTTGGAAGATCATTATTGAAAGCACAGACCATTTCAGCTTCCACCTGTCACTTGTGGTATTCATTGTTAGTCCACCCCATAAAGATAGAAACCACGCCTTAAAGAAAATATTATTTACCCTCACAAATACTGCAAAGGCAGTCCACATTTTGCTTTAAATAATTTTACAATAAGCCTCCAATAAGAACTGAACTATAATAATTATTTGTCTGATCATAGCCAATTCAAATCCTAACTTGCAGAATTAAGTTTAATACCATTTTGCTAAAATGCCGAGGAAATAAATTTAGTTTGATCCTTCAGCTAATATCCCACAACTAGTTACAACACAAGAACTTTACTGTATCTCTGAGACTTTTGGCTTTGGTTTCATTCATTTTAAGTTTAAAAATTCAGTATTGCTTCTAAATTGAGGAGTTTTACCATATTAGACTTTCTCTAATATCACTAGATATTAGAAGATTTTAATAGAAGATTTAGACTAGACAAATTATATTGTCAATAAACTCCAGAGATTTTACGTGACTTTAAATTTGCAGAAAATGGAAAAAAAACCCCATTCTCAGCATAAAGTCATCTGTGTTAAGAAATGCCAGATAATTCTAAGCAACTGAAAAACATTCTTGAGTTTCTTAGTGCATAAAATTGAAATATATTAAAAAGAGCCAAGAATTATGAAGAACTGAAATAATAAAAAGATAATCATACTCAGAAACACTGGGTAATGTTAATGAGGGTCTGTTACCACTTTAGCAATGCAACATGAATCTTAAGGTTAATACAACTTATGTCATATATCACTATATAATCTCTGCTTGAAAATCAAAAATTACTGCTCATAAGAAGTCGTAAGCATCTCAAAATTATCTTCACTTCTATTTTTATCCTATTTTATCTTTACTTCACATTTTATCCTATTAAGGTATTAAAACCAAGTATATAACAGGCAAAACCCTACTAACACAACTGTTTATGTTAATTAATGGATATTACTACAAATAATAAAACTATATATATATTTATAAGCATAATGTAATGTTACTTGGAGAAATTTAATGTGTTCTAGCAAAGTACTTGAGAATAAGTTATTTTGTAGAACCACAACAAAAGACAATTCTCCTGTCAGAAAGAATGAAGTGTGTTAAATGTCTCTTATTTTCTAACAGTGACAATGTTTTATTAACATTATTCCTCATCTTTTGTTCTACCTAGTAGAGAAGACTGAAGTAAAAAAAAAATATTTACTACTGACATAGGAATATTGCTAAGTTACCTTTCTCTGTGTATTACTCAGAACATCCAGATGCATTGCTCAAGGACACAGATTCCATTCCAGATAAGGCTACTGGAAATGAAATGGTACGATGAAATATGTCTTACTTACATAACAAAAAAAACCAAACCNTAAAAAAAAAAAAAAACAAAACAAAACAAAAAAAAAAAAAAAAAAAGAAAAAAAAAAAAAACCACCAAAAAACAACACATCTCTGCATTTCTCTGCAATCGAGTATTTTACTTCATTATTCAGAGTGCTTGAGAAATTGAGAGGGCTCTTTCCTCTTGGATTGCATTAAAGTGACCCAATACATTCAGTTTTTAGTCGTCAGACTAATGAGAACTTCTTGAGATTTTAATTTTTCAGTTCTCCAATTCCCCTTATGTTCAAGGAATCATGTCATACTGATTAATATTGTGCCAGTTTCTGTTCTCATTAAAATCTGTGTCCAAAAATGAAGTATTGGAATTTTTCAATGCCTAGTCCATTATGTTAAATAGATACTATGTTCATGTATTGCACTACTATGACCTATTTTGAATTTTAATTGCTTAGCCAATTTTGATTTTTTTCCCCAACAGGTTACTAAGGTATAAACAAGAATTGTCCAGGTGATGAAAATGCATCCAGCTACCAGAGATGGTGTACACTTTTGGGTCACAGTAATTTAGTTTAAATATTATACAAAAGTGGAAATCATAGCTATTTCATATGGAAGGCTTCTAATGAGAATTGATAGCAGGACACAGTTATTTTCTTCTTAGGCAAAATTCTGAAATAACAAAGATTAGTTAAAATCTAGCAATATCATTACAGTCTTCTGGAATTATGTGAGTGATTTTAGTATTTTGTTTTCCTGATCTTTAAATGAGAAAAAAATATTCCACACATAAGGAAAAGACAGACAATACTCTGAATTTAATTACTGTCCATTTCGATGAACATATCTGACAGAATTTTGAGATGAGGTGATGAACAAATATATTTCAAGGGTGAAATTTTAATAATAAAATGACACTTACATTCCTTTATGTCTACACTCAAATATTAAATCCATTTTGTACTATTCATAACAATATTTTACAGTAAATTTACATAATCTCTTTCACGCTAACAGAAAGTGGGTAGCAATATTTTGTATTTATTATGAAATAAATACAAAATAAAATGATGTTTAGGGTTAGAAGGGACCCCTGGATTTCATCTCATCCAACGCCCCTGCTCAAGCAAGGCTACCTAGAACTGTATGTCCAGGGCCATGTCAAAATTACTTCTAAATATGTATGAAGTGGGGTGAATATCTCCAGAGCCTCTATGGGCTCCCTGTGCTAATGATCAGTCACCTTCATAGAAAAAGTGTTGCTAATGTTCAGGCAGGACTTTCTGTCCTTCACTGTGAGCCTTCTGGTTCTGTCACTGGGTATCACTGAAAGAAAGCTTGGCTCCTTCTTTAGAACCTCTCTTCAGATATTCTCACATTGATGAAATCTCCCCAGAGCCTTCTCTTCTTCAGACTGAACTATCCCTGTCCTTGTCTCCTCCATCCATACACTCTTTGTTGCACTCTCTCCACTATACCCATTTCTTATCCATCAGTCTTGTACTGAGAATCCCAAAACTGCACATGGGTTCCATGTGTGGCCTCACAAATGCTGATTAAAGAAGAGTCATCTCTTTCAATCTGCTGGCAATAATTTGCCTACTGCAGCCCAGGGTTAGTTTTGGATTCTTTGGGGTAAGGGTACTTTGCTGGTTCCTGTTTCCTGGTTGGTATTCCCCAGCTTTTCTCCAGGGCATATTCTGCCAAACTCTTTCTCATCTAGGCAGCCCCAAGCATATATCATTGCATCAGGTTATTCCTTGCCAGTTGTAGGACTTTGCAATTCCTCTTTTTGAGCTCCATGGACTTCCTGCTGTCTAACTTCTCCAGTCTGTTGAGGTCCTTCCAGACATAATCATGACCATTTGGCATATTAGCCATTCCTCATAACTTTGTGTCATCAGGAAACTTGCTAAGGGGTACACTCTGCCCTATCATCTGGATCATTAATCAAAATATTAAACAGGACTTGACCCAGTCAAGTACTGACCCATGGGGTACGCTGCTACTTACTAGGCTCTGACTAGACTTCTTGTCCTTGATCTTAAATGAACATACTTGTTTATGAGGCTCTTATAGGAGACAATGTGAAAGACCTTCCTGAAGTCCAGGTAGACAATATTGACTGCTTTTCCCCCTCCACCAGTTATTTCATAGAGATCTGTCCAGATGGTCAAGTACGACTTCCCCTGGTTGAATCTGTGATGACTACTCCTGATGACTAACTTGTCCTTTTTGAGCTTGTGCTCAATCTAATATGTGAAAGGTCTGTTGAAGTGAATAAAACCACTTCCATTAACTTAAAAAAGCTAATAAGACCCAATCATCAAGGGAAAATTGTCATAAAATGAAATCACACATATATGATAGCTGGGTAGCAAGAAATATCAGGGGAAGTAAACCTTCAGGTACATGAAAGATTAGGGCAATCATGAGGGACAGTTAAATTTCATAGTGTTACAGCTCATGATTACTTTGATGGTTGCTTCTTGTTCTTTTTACTTTCCATAAGCACCTTACAGAAGAGCAATTAGAATATTAAAATCTGGATACCATTTTTATGATAAAGACATAACTGTTATGGCTGAACCTAGAATGAATGGATGGTCCTTGAAGTGGACAGCCTGGTAAAACTGCTGTCTGTTTTGCTGGGGCTGATTCATGATTCATTTAGTTACACAAGGAAAGAAGTACCTAGAGAGTATGTTTAAGTTATTTTCAATACGTCCTTAATAGTTAGGCCACATATGAAAACCATTGTGGTTGATGTAAAGGACTTTGCCAATAACTCTGTACTTCAAAGAAAGGAGCAGATAGATCCTACACAGGCCTGTTGAACACTACAGATAAATTTCTAGACATGAAACCTGGCTGATTTCCTCAATCTAAAAGCAGTATTTTAGATCCTTCATCTTGAAACATTACTGTATATTACACCATCAGCGTGTTAAACTTTTCATACTACAGGATAAACTCTACCACCATCTCTGATATATTTCATGAGTCTTGGTATGTAAGAAGACATAATGCCTTTAGGAAAACAAACAAGAAAAATAAAGAAAACAAATAAACAAACCAAACAATCTTTCTCTGTACCGAGACAAGATCAAAATACTGAAAAGGCAAACACCAAACATGAATAAGAAATAGTATATGAAAAAGCCCATTTTTTCCACTGATAACATTTTGCCTAATAAAGGATATTATCTTTCTGTACAGACCTTGTTTCACATCCTTCAGCTGTCTTGCTTACAGCAGTACTAGCATTTGCATTTGAGGGAATACATCATAGCAGCTAAAATGTGAATATTTTATGGTTTCAAGCTCAGAATTCATTAAAAAAAAATAAAAAGGTTCTCAAGCTTATTAACACTATTTGGATGTAGAAAATCCTGACTCAGTTATATGATGTAAATTTTCAAAGCTAGCATGGAAAAGACTCTTAAACTCATTGAAATTGCATATTCTACTAGTAGATGGTGATACAAACTTCTTATATAATGGCCTTAGATAATGAAGGATCCAAGGAAGAGAGTAATTAATGCAGTTCAAACTTATGTCATCAGATGAATCTTAAATCATAGAATGTTTTGGGTTGAAAGGGACCTTTGAAGGTCAACTTATCCAACATCCCTGCCATGAGCAGGGATGTCTTCAACTTGATCAGGGTCCTCAGAACCACATCTAACATGACCTTGAATACTGACCACCTTTCTGAGCAACTTGTGCCTATGTTTCACCACTCCCACAATAAAGATTTTTTTATTTTAATATATCTAGTTTGAATCATCACTCTTTTAATTTAAAACCCTTGCTTCTTGTCCCATAACAACAGGCACTGCTAAAAAGTTACAAAAAGTAGTACAAGACAATAATTGGCCACTTAGTTCATTATGTCAAATGTAACTAATTGTTTCAAGGCACCCAAAACATGTCTTGCAGGCATCAAATGTCTTTCTTTTTAAGTTTATGTGTGTCCCTGTTGATGACAATTCATGACCCCATAAGAACATTTTAAAAATCAACTCAAAACTTACTTTAGAGCAACCAGAATTTATCCTCAGTAGAGTTAAAAGACAGTTTACAATCAAGCAACTCAGAGCCATAAGCCAACAAATGGACTCCAGAGAGCCCAAAAAACATGCTGACCTTTGGTGCACACTCTCTAGACCAGTACGCTTTCTGAACTCAAAAAGAATAACTTATGATTTATTCAGTTCAGATAACTGTGCTAGCTGAAGGATAGCTATCATTATTTAATCAGTTCCTCTCCATATATACTCCCTGATCAGCCATTTAAGAATGATTATAGAGAAAATTTGTTGAATGTCATTATCTGCAATATAATGTGCTTTGGTTTAACTATCCCACCTGCCTAAGAACTTGTTTTATTTTCTAGGAGAGAAGCTCTTTGAACTGAGGAACAGGAGGAAGTTAGGACCGCAAGAGTTGTTTAGCTAAACATGAAAAAGGAAAATTAATTAAGAAGTGTGACAGTTAAATTCTCCATTTCACACTTTTGGTTTATGTTTAAAAGAAATATGTAAACAAGTAAGGGTTTTCATATGCCTATACAGACAGTACTCAACAAGCATAGAGGTTATTTCTGGACCATAAATCAATGGACTTATCATGGTGTTGGGGTATGTTAGCAAGCCTTGCCAGTTTAGCAGGGACGTGCAAATTCAGAAACAAAGAAGTCTCTCATCCTGAGTGTTTTAATAGTGATTGAGCAAACACATAATCAAGAAGGACTCAAAAATATTTTCTGCTATTACAGCATGAATGTTTATTTATTCCATTTTGATTTTGATGTCTAAAATTTAAGTTTCCAAGTCTAAGGTAACTGTGTATTTACACTTTGTAGTCATAAGAGAGCACCCTGTCACCGGTCACTTCCTCACATTAAATCTGTCTCTGGTTGGGATGAATTGCCATCTCAAAGAGCTTTCTTAATTGATTGTATAGACAAGTTTAACAGAAACATTTTATGCAATCCTATCTGCCTTAAAGCAGCTGTTCCTGGCTACCAGCTGCCTCTCCAGAACATGGAACTTTTGCAAACTGTGTTATATGTGTCATCAACTGGCCTCCAAATCTCCCTTTTCTGACATCCTAGGGCATCTAATATCGAGAGCTGGAGGAAGGCAGGAGGTTAATTTGTACCTGAACAGCACTACGTTTCAATACCCTATGGCTCAAAATATGGCATTGACACTGCTAGTAACAGGGCACATGTTTTGCACAAAGCCTCAGGACTCAGGCTTGTTGGACCTTCTCACTCTGATCCTTTATTAACCTGCCTGCAGCTTGGTTTCACTTGGTTTAACTGTGACGGTAATTTTTCTAATTAACCAGCCAATTTAGTTTGCTTTTGAATAACTTATGAACAGTGTCACCAACATTTCAGGATGAGAACTTAATGATGGCATAGAGAAAGAGTTTCTGGTACGAGAATACCTTGGGTCTAAGGCCAAGAGGCCTTGTGTCTGTGGGGACACAGAATGTGGGCTAGAGATGCATAATTGTGGGATGAAAAGGGATGGGATATAAGCTAACACTGAAGACCCCACAACTGTAAACCAGGGGCATTTATTGCGACTTTTTCCCACTGTAGATTTATTCTTTTTTTTTTTTTTTCTGTAACAATTGGATCTGATTGATTAATAATGATTCTTGGATTAAACCACTAAAATTTCAATTATATTAGCGACAAATTGTTGATTGTGTATATAAGGTGATTGCTTCTTCCTTGCCTATAAACAAGGTTTTGATCATTAACAGATTTCAAAGTTAATTTCTGTCATCAGAGGACACGAAATGAGGAACACACATGCAGTCAGTCGTCAGGGCAAAAAAGAGTGAGTTTATTTTCTTTGACCTGGATTTATAGAATTTGGACAGTGACCAGGGATCGGAGGATGAAGATTGCCACCTCTCCAACCACACTGGTAAAACTTGCAGTCCATCAACAGTCTCCTCCTTATGAGAAGAATGTAAACATAAAAGAACAGTTACCATAACAGTAGATTATTTGTGTGAAAATCCATGAGAAACTCCATTACAAAAATGCAAACTTCAGAAGGCTGAAAAGAGCAGGGCGACAAAGTTCTTTTCCTGTGGACAATCAAGACTAGGTGCCTGACTGTAGATGGTAACCTTTGGGTAAAACAGACTGTTTCCTACTCAGCTTGATTTACAGATGTTTGCAGAGATCTATGATGTGGGGCTGGCAAACATGGCAAGTGTGAATTAAATAAGTCTGCAGCTTTCAGGAGCAGCAGCTGGAAGCCACAAGAATTTCTAAGCAGTCATAAATAGTTCTACAAAAATATGTTTACGTGACTGAAAACAGCCCACCTGGTATTCATTGTGACAACTAGGCTAAAATTTTTTTGTAGGGTTTAAAGACGAACAAAGCTACACCTAGGCTTTCTCTTTTTCCACAGTATTTTCTAATACAACAAAGTTTTCAAACATTTGGAGTCAAGTCAGATTCTGTATTGAAGCATCATTTTCTACTGTTGGTCTTATATTCTTTCTTTCCTTGAAACTTTAAAAGATTGCTTCTGTAAACATCCTGTTTCGAAGTTTTTGATATCCACACTGCGTGGTTAATCAACGGTTCGTTATTATTCTAATACACTCAAGTATCATGGTGATAACTTCTAGATAGACACAGACTCTGAGAAAGATCATATCTGGATAACAGGAGAAGAGAAATAAACCAACACTGATATCTAACCAGTTAATCAAAGAGGTCATTTTTTTAGAAAATGTGGCATATCAAGTGTTCTCAAGTGTAGTTTACAACGTCTGCTGAAATGAGTATCACTTTGTTTATTGCAAATGTTAATTAAGTTATGTGACTCTTATGATAGTGTCATGGACACAAGTCTGTAAATTTAAACTGCCATATATATTTATTATATGCAGAGAGAGACTGTATAAGTGTTAAATAAATATTAATTCGATTAACTATCATATTGTAACTATTTTACAACTGAGTGTTTATATGAATGTGTTTGTGTCATTTCTTTCAATTTTTAATTTGAGATTTTCTAGAGACAGGATAACATCTTTGGTAACTTCATTAAGATTTTTTCATTTAGGTCTGTTCATCTCCATTGAAATCCTTCCATCTTGTTGCTACTTTTAAACATTCTTGAAAATAGGATCTGACTAGATATATGGAAAACAGTGCAAATTTATTACAGAAATATGATGAGTTATATTTAACATCTACATTGCAGACATTGACATAAGACAGTCTTATGTGTATGCCCTTTCTAATTAGCGGGAAAAGGAAGACTCTTTTAGGGCATAGCTCATCTGAGTGATCTTAAGAATTTCATTTAGGATGGAATAAATCATCCCTGGAAGTGTTTACTTCTCTTCATTGACTGTGAACAGGGCAACAGTGTCTATCAGGATGAGCTCAGGCACAGTCGACCACAAAAATTCTATTTTTCCTTTTTACCAGATCAATGTCACACTTTTACATGACTTTTGGGTGGATTATTATGTTCCACTACTGCATTATTATTTCCTTATTTCTTTCTTGAATAACTAGTTCATCTTACTTACATTTTTTTTTTCAGCTGAATATGGGTTAGCACAAGCTTTCATTTAGCTTTACGTCTGTGATTGCTTAGATATAGTTACTTTGTTTATTTATTTAATTTAGTCAATGTTTTAGGGAAAGAGATTAAAGATTTTCAAGAAATCCATGATTTGATTGTCATAAATGGCACAATTTGTGCCTTTCGACTTCTAAAGTTACAAGAAAGGCTTGTAATGATAGGCTGCATTTCAAATATAAGTAGTAGTTTTTTTCTGAGGAATCTATCTTAATTATTCACCCTGAAATTCAGGAGGGTATTCTTTATCTTGTAACAGAAAACTAAAATTATGCTTCAATTACAGTAAAAAGGTAATTGTCATAGGATATCTTTAAGAAAATTATTTTAAAAATTCACTGGCTGAGAGTATTATCTAAGTTTTCCACAAAATTACTATTCTGTGAAAGTACCTGGTGTTGATATTTTTAATCAATAATGAGTGCGTCTTTCAGGTTTGCAAAATATGGTTAATATGACTTAAAATATATAAATACTAAAAATATATAAAAACTAAAAATAATAACAAATTTATAGAGAGAAAGCCAAGCCTAGGATATGTAGAATTGCAACTAAAACCCCCAATGCTACAAGGAACTGTGAGAATCAAATAAGGGTCTCGAACTTGAAAAAGCTGGACTACAAAAATCTTGAGAAAATACCTTGTGAGTGTTTTAGGCAACCAGGTTTTGACAATAGGTAAAAATAAGACTTTTAGAGGATATTAAAAAAAAAAAAGATTAGGACTAGGTGTGAAACTATAACACCAGCTTTCATGCACGTACATGCAAAATGTATATTTCTGTAGATTGACATAAATATACATATATATGTGTGTATATATCTATATATACATATAGATGTACATATATCTATAGATGTACGTATATGTTCATATGAAAGTATATATATGAATGAAAAGAATTTTAAGATACCCATATATTTCATATCAGGTATTATATGCGACATATCTGTACATGTCACAAATACTAATCTTTTAAAGCCCATGACAGCATGATCAAGATTTCTTCTGGGAAGATGACAAAACGAGCAATCTGAGCCAATATTTTGCAGAAAACCTTGTGTTGAAGAAGACTAAAACATGAATAAACACCACCATATAAGTTCCTGAAACTAGTCTTCTGTAAATATTTAGATAGTGTCAGGTTGATCTTGAGTTTTGAGTGCTAGTGTCAGTGGAGAAAACATTTACTTTATCATTATTGCCTAGCTGTTTTTTTTTTTTTTCCCGTTATGAAACTATATTGTATGTGAAGAATTACCAATCAAATAATAGTAATCTTGAAAGTTTGAATATGAAAACAATTTGGTACCTTTCTAAAGACTTGAGTTTTTTAAGAGATATGATCCGTTATAATTTTTTTTTTTTGATTCTCTGCTTCTGCCTTGGGATTTTTTAATGTTTTCCTCTTGTAGTCCTCTTAGACACTTTTCACTATTTTTTACTCTTAGAGGCACTAAAGATTAACCCTGTCCAATCATACATATATTATGTGATATAATAATAGTAATTTTTAAAGTGCCGTTCATGATATTTCTATTAAAAATGTGAAATCTAAGAATCCTATCCTGTAGCCTACACTCAAGTGGGAATAGCCTAAAGAATTTAATTTAACAGAGATTGACATGCTAAGGAAAATGTTGGTAACTGGAAAAATTGTTCAGGTGTGTTGTTCAGATGCTTACAGTTGGGAGTTCTGATCTTTTCCTATCTGGAAAAAATGAACTGGAAAATTATAGATAATAATAACAATAATAATAATAATACTCAGTTAAAGGTGATAAGGAATATTAACTCAGCATCCTGTTAGAAGATCTGGAAATGTAGAAATATATCAACTACATTTTCTTGCTACAGAAAATGTAGCATTTGACTGATCTGAGGAGAGAGATGATATCCTGAAAAGAGATCAGGATCTTAAAAAGGACAAGGACAGGACAATTTAATAGTCATAACAGAAAATTCCAAGAGGTCTAAATTTTAAACAGAGAATAGAAAATTCTTGTTGAAATCAGAAGTCTTTGCATTTTTTCCACTTTTACAGGAATAATTATTACAAAAATAATTTTGCTCAAATTCTGCCAGATTACAAGAAAGGGGACCACATTTGTATTACTGTGTCCAGGTGTGGAATCTCCATCCCTGGAGATATTCAAGAATTGTCTACATGCAATCCAGTGCAATGTGCTCCAGGATGACCCTGCTTGAGCAGCAAGGTTGGACCAGTTAACCCACTGTGGTTACTTCTAACCTTACACAGTCTGTGAATCTCTGAAAGGCACATTGATTTTGTTTATTTTTACTAAAACATACTTAAATAAGAAAAACTGGGGAAAAAAAAAAAAAGAGAAAGGAAAGGGGAGAAGGAAGTTTCAGAACATGGAGACAGTAGACAATCATGGTAATTTCAACCCCTTTCCTGCAGTTTTATTTTTTTGACATCTAGTCATCCAACAGGATAAATACAGAAACTCTTAGGCTTCATGTGTTATTTGTGTATTTTTCTACCACTGTGTAGGAGTGGAACATTCCAATTTGTCCCACAAAAGGGCATTTAATTAACATATTTACCATATTGTTTAACATTAATTAGTTATGTATTAGTCACCAACTACATATCAGAACTTCTAATTGTGCGTTTAATTTGTATAACTATGCTATATGGTTGAAAGATATTGCTTGAGATGGCAATATATCTATTACAAATTAGAATACTAACACAAAACAATAATAAGCAAGTTGAGGAAATTCACTTAAGTCTAGTGTCCCTGATATTAATGGTTACAATTTTATTCTTCCTTTTGCATAAATGACAGCAGTTTTTATTTTTAGAGATAAATACAATTTCATTCTGAATCACTAGTTACCTTAGTGACTAAGAAATGTTTAATTCAGGAGTAAGAAAGACTATGGTTAGAAGTCCATTCTAACCTGTGGCCATGTAAGTTGCTTGGTTTTTTGTTCTTGTTTTGTTTTTGGTGGTGTTTTTTTTGTTTGGTTTTGGTTTTTTATTTTTTGGGGTTGTTTGTTTAGTTGGTTGGTTTTGGGGTTTTTTTTGGTTTTGTTTGTGGGGGTTTTTTTGTTTGTTTTTGTTTGTTTGTTTTTGTTTTTGTTTGTTTGTTTGTTTTTGTTTTTGTGGTTTTTTGGTGGGAAGGAGGCAGTGATAAGAAATGTGTTTAAATGACCCACTTAAGCTGTTCTTAAAGCTTGTTGTATTTTTCAGCAAAATTAAGGCTCCATCCAGATTCACAGTAGTGGTGGAACAAAATGTCAGAAATTAATTCTTTAACTAGGGAGCAGATGAGGATAGTAATTTATTTTTTATTTGATAATGAGATCCATATTCTGGTCTCTAGGCAGAATCAGTGTAGTTGGATGCTGGTCTAAATACAGATTTTTTTTTAAGAACTATGTATCATAAAAGTTAAGAATCAGAGAATATAAGAGAGAGTTAAAGAATGACACACTAAGTCTCAAGTTATGAACGAGTGTTCAGAACTTACTTTCTGTAGTCTAAAAATGCTTGAAGATTCAATAAATTCCTGATATTTGTTAGATCGTTAGCTTATTTCTGAAATGGGTTCTGATTTTTGTCAAAACAGGAAAACATGCCACACAATTTTTAGTGCTGTAATTTTATATTCAGTTCCAAAGATACTTTTGTCGTTTATGTGGGTGTTTGGAAAGTTAGCCTCTGAAAAATTCCTGAACCTGATTTTGGCTTGATTCCAATTCATTTCATAGTCATGTAAAATGAATCACTCTTAAGAGATTTTATTCTTTGAAAATACAATATATACTCTAAAGGACTGGAAAAGTATCAGGGAAGTTCATGAAGCATCATTGCAAAGAGATGAAACAGTAGACCTTGCTGTCATGAAACATGTGTTGCATTGGCAGCATATAACAAATATAGTTAAACATTAAAATTCATTTTGAACATTAAATATCTTGTATGTCTGGAACTTATGCACTTTACATATAAAACACTTTAAAGGTCAGGAAATCAATCACCTGTGTTTTACTTGTCATCTCTATTAGTTTAAGCCAATATAAAATAATGAATACTTCTTTGTATTACAGTGCTGTCTTGGCCTGATTGATCCTCTATAAAGCTATTATAAAGGTCACAATATGATAAGTCAAAGACTATTGAGGAACAGGAGGGCACAAGGTAAGATAAACATGTCACCTATTCAGGAAGGGAGTCAGGTTATTTCCTATATTTGGAGGTAAATGTTAGCTAAACCCAAACCACTTTGGTGTTAAAGGTCTTCCTATATTTCTGTTGTGTAACTTTGTTTTTTATGATTTAAACATGTGCATAACAATATTATCATTGGGTTGGTCCTTCTAAAATTGTTAAATCTATCTTTCTTGCGAAATTACTTGCACAATATGACTACATATTGCATGCTTATGCAATCATTCCCCTTAAGTACATAGTAGGTATTTTGATCATTTGGAATAAGAGTAAGTTTGAATTTAATTTTAAATAAAACCATATAATTATTTATGGTGCACAAGAGCTATGTACTATATACTGAATAATTTTTGGTTTTTACATACATACACATATTTCTGTAAAGACAGTAAATATCACATAAATATAATATGTTATATATGAAAACAGTTATACAGTTAGTTATATATGAAACAGTTATATAACAGTTATATTACAGTTATATATGAAAAAGGGACAGGGTAAATAAAGTGAGAGTAGCAGATATATTATAAATATGATTATAACATTAATGAAGTAGAAAAAATTTAAACTTTATGGTGTTATTTTAAAATTATTAATTGAATTTATGTCAATAACTACGAGTTATGTCAACATTCACAGAAAACTTCTACTGTTTTTCATTGCACTCCCTATGAATTAGTTTAACATTCTATTCATGGAGTTGCTTCATGTAATTAATTGCTATGAATTATATTATAATATAATAGTTTTTGTGTAGTTTTGGGGTTTGTTTGTTTGTTTGTTTGTTTTTCCTGAGACCTATAAAGTGATCAAAATTGTGTACTCAATAAGAAATATAAAAATAATTTATTAGCATCATAGCTGACTGTCTAATTATAAAATTCCATTTCAGGTCACATCTATTCCAAGAATGAACATTTTGATTTTATGACCAAAATGAAATACTGAAGGAAAAAAAAAAAGATATTATAATAATAATTAGACACTGTGAACAAAGAATATGGACATAAATAAACACCCACACTTGAGTATCATTGTGTGGCTTTACTGAGCAGTTTAAAGTTTTAATGCTCTTTTTGAAAAATAGTCAAAATTATCTTGGAACAGAGTGAGCAAGAGGGAAAGAGAGAAAGATAGAGGATTGAGCAAAGTAGTTTGTTAGACAACATCTTTGATTTCTAATTAAATGAATTTGCTTCATGTTGCAGTTGAACTCATCATTTCCAATAAAACTCATGTTGGAGTGAAAGCAAAGTTTAGTTTTGTGAATGAACACCTTAAAATAATTTTCTGTAAGAAAATATTGAACTGAAAGTACTGAGCTCTGAAATATAGACCTATACTAAAATGCTGTAGTGTCTTTTAAATGCTATAAAAAATTAAAAACTATTTGAGAAAGTTTAAAAATAATTTTAAAATTTTCTTACTTTAATTCCTGAGCTGTTATTTCCACAATTCTATGGAAAATTCCATTAATATAGTAATGATTGTATTAATGATGTCATTAATACAATAAAATATTTTAAAATAAACACCTCATAGCTATAATCCTAAAAAAAAAGTATCAAATAAAATGTCCCCAATAATTACAGCAAAAAAACTGAAGAGTTCAGGTTTGGTGTTTCGGTTTTGACAGGGGTAGAATTGTTATTATTAACATATTATTAATATATAATTACAGCTTCTCTCTTATTTTTATTGGAAATGGCCTTAGACAAGAGAATTGCTACAAATTTTGCCTTCTAGTGTCAGAGGTATGAAAAAAGTAGGCAGGTACAGACTGGGGTTTGAAAAGGCTGTTTAATAATAACGGCCTCTGCACAAAATGCGCTAAGTATACATAAACATGTGACACAAGTTTTTTCCTCCTTCAGTTGCATTTTCTATCTCTTAGAGGAGAGGATCTTAGCTATATAAAATGTCATTTTCTTGGTTTATACAATAAAGAGAAAGTATTTTGTTTTGCCTGTATGTATAACAGGTATTTTTCAATGTTTCTAGAAATTAATTAGAAAAAGTTTATATTTAATTTAGACTCTAAAATGATTGATTACACTATTTATTATATGAGATATTATATTAATTGAGTTGTTTTCTATATATTTTTTATATTTTTAATGATTTTCTGAGGGATTTAGTTTTGTTAGATTCCTTCTCCAAGGGGAAGAGCTACATTTTTTACTGAAGAAAATCTAGTTTGGTTTAAGACAAAAAAATCTAGAATGTCTCAACTTTTGTTTCATCTGGTTTTTAACGCATTTTACCATTAAACAGTTTGACTACTTCCATTATCATTTATTTCAAATTAATGAGTATCTGGGCTTAAATAAAATAGGAAGAACTAGGCCCCTTTACAAAGAAAAGCAATACATATACATTTTTATCTCATAAAGATCCTCCTTTTCATTGTAACCCTTCCAGAATGACTTCCTTTGAATAAGATGCCATGTGGAGAGTTCAGATTTTAATTGTATCAGTGTTATTACTGGGTACTGAGAGAAGACAAATTGAGAACTTGCTTGGACACAGTCATGGGCAAAATGGACATGGGTAACTTGTGGACAGAAGCAGTAGAACTGTATGAGAAGCAGCTTTTTACCTCTACTTCTCTGCATGCTGCAATTACACATTGGCATTTTATGGCCAGAGTTATGGGAATCTGTTAATCCCTGTGAGAGGAGAACAGAGGTAATAGGGAATGTATTCTGGAGGTTCTGAGTACTTAATATAAACCAAACAAACAGGAAACTCCAAAAACATACCCAGGGGAGTATCTTGAAAATCTTGTGGGTATGCATGGATGCACAGTATGACTATGCTATTGTTATTACTTAACATTCCTCTTATTCTACAAATAAACTGCCAGAGGCCCTGATAATAATTTAAAACAGATTGAGACTAACTTAGTAATATAACTTTTTAAAGGAGATATTAAGCACTTGATTAAATAATTTTCTAGTCTATTAGAAATCAAAATTAGATATTTCAAATTATGATGTTAAATCATAATTAATACAACATATACAAGTATGTTAATTTTTGGCAAAAGTATGATCACTCAGTAGTATATGTATGAAATTCAGAGTTTTCCACAGGAGATTTCTTAAACTTCTTAAAAAGACAAAAATTTATCTCAACTGTATTGGTATGGTAGTTATGAGATGAAATACTGACACTGGGATACTAAAAAGGAAGGGCAGATCAAAACAGGACACTGTAGTGTGTAGACTGCATCAGAGAATCCAGAGTTTCACCATTTTTGAAGGTTAAAATGTCATTAGTTCCAGGTCATAAATCCATACAGGTTAAAAGAAATATTTCTTTATAATAGAAATACTTTTATTACCTATCTCTGAATAATGAGTATAGAATTGATTACACTATGAAGTACTACAAATTCCATAGCTACCCCCAAACCATGCCTCAGTATTTTTTCTAACATAATAAATACAATGTAATAAAAATATGTAATTTAAAAGTCTATTTTCATAAATGTAAATGTTAGAAACATATGATTAGAAAAAGCGCAACAAATCAATGAAATTTTAAATTTGAAAAAAAAATTACTTTAAATCATACCAATTATTTCTTGAATAATTATTTTGAAAGTACAATTGAATTCAGGATGAATTGTGTCATAGCTGAAGCTTGCAGTAAAACACTCCCTCTGAAAAAGACCTTGATTATATCCTCCAAGCACTACCTGACTGATATGAGCTGGAAAACAAGTAATAGATAGACTTTGTTTTGCCACTGCTGCTAGTACTGCTGCAAACACTACAGTTAAACTATATTAAACAGCAGATGAATATAGGTTTATATCTTGCTTATTAAGGTGACCAAAAGTAGATTTTTGATGGGGGGAAATCATCGAATCGTTTAGGTTGAAAAAGACCTCTAAGATCATGGAGTCCAACTGTAAACCTAGCCCTGCCAAGGCTAACACTGAGCCATGGCCCTAAGCACCACATCTACACAGATATGTGGTTAGGACGAATATATGATGATAATGCTCAGAATGTTTTATAAGATCACGCAGATTTTGGCTCAAGAACTTCTTAATATACTTTTTATGTAAGTAATAATTTCCTTTAATTATTTTTTATGAACTTTTCTACTTTCTTTTTGAAAGCAATTGTTTTTTTTCATTTTCAATATCTTGTAGTAAGAGCTATCCATTAGAAAGGGATCAAATCTGTGTTTCAAGTCTGCAATTAGATAAGTTCATTTCAATGACCATAGATTTTGTGAAGAGTTGTTAAATTGTACCACATACCCTTCAATCACATCTTTCTCCAGGAAATGTCTTGTGTCCTTTTAAATAAAATGTTTCACTTCCTAGAATTAATTTGTCTTCTCTAGCATCACATTTCAATTCCTATATTTTCTGCAAATAATACTGAATAAGACCCTGAGGTTAGCTCAGTTGGTTAGAGCATGGTGTTAATACCACCAAGGTGGCGAGGCTGATCTCCATACAGGCCAGTCACTTAGGACCTGAAATTTTTGATCCTTGTGGGAAACTTCCAACTCAGAATATCCTGTGATTCTGTTTCTATGAAATCTGGTGTCTAGTCTATATAACTTGCTTGTCAATTTTTTTTTTTTAAATACACACCTAACTTCTGCTCCTCCTTGAAAGTGGACTCTTGAAAAAGATTCAGTCAAGATCAAACACATATTTTGGTTTTAGACCAAAATTAAGATTTCAACTTTATTTTTCTGTAGCCTTTACTAAGAAAACTAATTTCAATACTTATAAACTTGAAATACTGTGCTACGTACACTACTTATGGATATTCCATACAGATTAATATATTTGAACTTGACAGAGGTATTTCAAGAGACAATTTAATACAATTTTGACAAGCATTGTAAGAGTTAAAAGAATGAATATAATTTATCACATGATAATATTCTAACATTCAGTGAAGTGTTTTTTATCCATTAAGTACTTAACTCATTTTCAGTCATATGACCAAGTTAACACATGAATTTAAAGACATCAATCACTAAAATTATTGTCTTGTAGTTAAGGATAAAAAAAGGAGAGAAAAGAAAGATGATAAATGTTTTTTAATTAGTCACATTTTATATCACTATTCATACTGAGGAAAGATGTGCTTGTGATGGTGATTATTTCTGATTTTTGCCTGAGTGTTTCTTTTGACACTCAAATGGTCATTTGGAAACCAAGGTCAAATGTCTGTGGGTGCTTTGAAAATGAACAGTAAAGCTACTGTGAAACAACCAATCCACTTGTTACCAGTAGTAGTTAAAAGGCCTTTACTCTCTGGAACTTCTTGTACTATGCATACTGCATACCATTTCTTGGGGATTTTTTTCTGGGTGTTTCTCTTTTTTATTTATTTATTTTTATATTTTTATTTTATTTTATTTTATTTTATTTTATTTTATTTTGTTTTGTTTTGTTTTGTTTTGTTTTGTTTTATCGGNCTAAGCCAGGAGGCAGGTTTGGTTTGCTTTGTTTTGTTTTTTTTTTTTTTATTTTATTTTATTTTTTTTTTATTTTTTTTTCGGGGGGGAGAAGGGGGGTTGTACTAAGATGATTTTTTAAAATATAGTCATTTTTTTCCATCTTGCACCTTTTTTTTTTTTTCATAAAAGTGATTAGAAATTTGAAAAGTGACAGCCAACTAACATAACCCAAATCTTTTTTTCCTGTTCTGGATTCATTATTCAGCAGAACTTGAAATTTTATGTCTACAAAATTCGATTTCAATGGAATAGCAGAAAATTTAGTCAAATGTACATACAGGTTCATGCTGAAATACTGTATTTCTATTAACCTTTGTACATTTTTTGTTGTTGCTGCTGTTTGTTTTTTTGTTTGTGGAGTCTTTTACTCAAGTGTCTGTTTTCTATAAGTTTCCTGTCCAAGACTGTTGGAAAACTGTGAAAAGCCTTTTTGCTTTGGTTATTTTAAGCTCCTTTAGGATGCTGATGTGATTTTTGAGTTATAATTACTGTAACTGGAAACAATCAATATAGTGGCAAAATACTTCTATGACGTTGAATTTGAGAATGTTTGACTTACAATACAATCTCTTTCAACCTTGTTGAGAAACATCACATTTTGGTGAGTTGACTTCTTTGATGTTAACTATTTTTACAAGATAAGTGAAAAGAAGAATAAACTTAGTTTTGAAGGATTTATGGGTTGAGTTTTTGTTGGGTTTTTTTGGGGGGTGTTATTTGTCAAATTAAAAGTTCTCTTTTAAAACAAAAGTCTGTATCATTCACAGGCAAAATTTCACAAACCTCTTCAATGCTTGTCTTCATAGCAATGTATTCCTTAGTGTGGCTGGGCAGTCTCCTCACCTTTCTGTATAGTATGAGCCAAACAAATAAAACCGTAAGCTTCTTGCACTGTTGTCCTAAGTGGAAATATGTACTACATTTATTTTTCACAGAAACCTAAAAAACCAGAAGCTTAACATCTTAGGTTTTTTTCTAAAGCAATATTCAATTTTTTGCCTCAATGGAATTTTAACATTAATTTGATTTCTGTCATCTTCTTTTTCTAAATTGAAGCACTGAACATTATTAACAGTATTCAGTTTAAGATGTCCTACATAAATTTCTCTATTACCAGGTGAGGTTTCCCTATAGCCATGAAAGATGAGACGGAGCACTGATCCAACATTAGTGGAAATAATATTCTCAACTTCTACTCTGAATTTACATATGCAGAGAGCATCTTAAACAGCACAGATTTCCCCTTACTCCCCTTGCCCTTCCATGTCAATATATATGCATACGTAGAAACACAGTTGTGTGTACAAACCAGTCACAAAATTGCAGGAGTTTATTCTTAGTACATACAGTGAACAGTATCAACATCTGTGGCATTAAATCACTGGCAAGACCTACACTTCAGAAGACAGAACACAGTGATGGATTGAGATCAAGTGTTCTATACAAAACTCTTGAAATGATCAAGGTGTCAATGATCACCTGAACACTTGAAATGACCAAGGGTTAATTTCCAGGCTTTATGCACACTCATAAGAGGGAATGGGAAAATCTGAGGGGTTTTCCACTGTCCTGTAGATTGGACAGCATAACAGTACACTGTTTTTCATTGTCTAATAATGACATAATCTAGAGAATGGATTCTTACATATTTTTCCCCAAAAGAATAACTTAGTTTTCTGAAGTTTTCTATATAACGGATCATTCTATTATCATGTTGAACACTAACAAACCAACCAATTTCTTTTCTTTATGAAGGCAATATCAATACATCATTTAAAATGTGACAAACCTGTGCAATGCCACCATTCAAATCAGCAAAAAAGTAATAACAAACACAGTAAGTAAGCTTTCTATTACTAATGTTTGGGGTTGTGTTTTTTTTGTTGTTTTTGCTTTTGTTTTTATTTTGTTTGGTTTGGTTTGGTTTTTTTTTTTAATGTGCAATACTTTGAAGCATAATTAGAAGCTATTTTATACACATTAAGGATCAAATGGGAAAAAATTGTTTATTTCTGTGTATTTTTATTGTTGCTAGTCTGTTTATTCACCTTCAAAGCACAGTAATTCACAGCAGTTTTCTGAGTGTTTCACGTAAAAATACGAGAGGATGCAATATATTAACAACTGCTCTAAGCAACGCTTTTCTTCATTTTAGAATCTTGTCATATTCATATTCGGAGTCTTCCCTTGCTTTCTAAGATTTCTAGTCTATTAAATACAAAAAATTGCAATATGTATCAAAAATATTATAAATTTTATCAACTTATAACCATCTAGAATTACAACACTTTGGTTACCTTCATGTAGTTATTTATGATACAAATTCAACAGAGTGCTGATATGCATCTGGAGTAGCAGAGAAAGTTCATCATCTTAAATAGCTTTGAGCACCTCTGTGTGATCACCTGAATTGTGTCTCTTTGTCTTCCAAACTTTTGTTTACATATATTTTTCACATAAAGATTTGAAAATATATCCTTTTAGTTCTGGTCAAGATGGATAGTGCTTCTGGGAAGCATACTTAATTCTGATAATATGGGACTTAACATTCATGTAAAAACATGCCATCTGACAAATACCATGAAAATACAAATCAAATAAATTGAAAACCAAATCCCTTGCTTCTTTTGCTAAGAAGTACAAAAGAAATAATTTATTGAAAAAAATCAAAACATTTTTTGAGGTGAAATATGATTCATTATAAAAATAATTTAAAATCTCTAATTAAGTTTTTTACAGATAGATTACATCTCCCACTATTCAGTACAATATTTTTGTTGTTGTTGTTTCTATAGTGATCTCTAACTTCTTGTAAGCTTTTAAGATAATCTAGACAAGTTTCTAAAATATTGGTGTTGAAAACATCAAAAATGTGATATAAATATAAAAACTAGTTTAAAATTACGTGAAACTATGACCTAAACATACTATTTGAGAAAAATGTTATCTAATAATGCTTTTTAATATAGCAGAGAAAGCATAAATGAAAATAGTATTGCCTGCTGAAGCAAAAGAAAATTAAATAGAAGAAAATGAATACAATAGTTGTAGATTTTTAAGCTGGATAATTAGTCATTATAGCATATTGTTAGGAAACAAGGCATAAGCTCTATGTCCAGTAGATGTGCCCTAATTCAAACAAAACCAAGCTGCACTTATTGCAGGAAAGCTGTCTACTACTACAAAAATCTTTTTTTTTTATTAGCCAGTCCTTTTAGCCATAAAATGTATGAAGTTTTGTAAATTATATATAGTGTTTAAATACTTTTTCAAAGACAAATTTAGTAAAACATAGTAAGGCAAGTTTAGTAAAACATTTTTTTAGTAAAAATATAGTGCCAATTGCTACCTGCATTTATAAAAGTTGTTTTAAACTTAATTATATTTTAAATAAATAATAATTTGTTATTTTTACATTACCTTCATAGTCTACATTCCTTTCTTTTCCTGCAAATCTATTTTTTTCACTATTTTTTTACATGTGTACATCTCACATAAGTAAGTGTATCTCATGATTTTGCAATGAAGTTAAGCCAGAGCTTAAACAGATTGCAAATGATTCACTACTAGTGCATTCCTTTTAATGCCTACATTAAAGTTTTGATTCTTCTCAGGAGTTAATTAGAAAGAACTCGACTGTAATAAGCAGATTTATATGAGCCTGAGAGGAAGAGCTGTCTCTAAATAAGCATGTTTCAGGTATTGATCTTTATGAAGTACTTAGATAATATGTGCTCCCTATGTACACTAAATCTGTTTGATGTGTTCTGGAGAGCAATCAGGAAGAAAAAAAAAATGAGTTTAGAGGTCTTGGAATTTTGCATAAATATGTAAGTTGATAATGCTGCTCAGAGATAATGCTGTAACTTGATCAATGCATTAGGTGGTTTGCCTAGTAAATCACAAACATTCCATAAATATCAGGCTGACCTAGCTTCATAGGCTGGGAAAATTGTTCCTAAGAACACTCCTGGTACTATAAATAGGTCATTAATAAATCTTATAAGACTCTAGCATTGGACTTCTTTAGTCACAAGGTGGCTTGACTTAGTGGAAATGAGTAATTAGATTTTAGTAATTGCCAAATTTGCATGAAAATTATACAGCTGTATGTGAGGTTTTCACGTAACATGAAAGATCCATTAGTTGTTAATTAAGACTTCTGTAATTTGATAAAACAGAGTATACATGGTTAAATATAGAATACATTGAAACAAATGGATGTATCAAAGTACAACTTTGGTAATTTTGTCCTCAATCCTTCTTAATGCTTGTAGCCACTATACCTGCTAAATAGATCTTTTGTTGAATACATTAAAACACCTGCAAGTCTTTGATTAAAAAAGCTAATGGAACAGAGATAAAATGCTAGCTTTATGAGAAACTTGCCTGTATAAGGAAAGAAGTGACTTTCCAGTGCTTTGCATGTCAGTCTGAAGTGGAGTGTTCCTTACCACACAGGATCAACATGTGTCTACAAATTCCTTTTTAATATTGTGCTATAACTTCACAGCAACATTTCAGTCTAAATATAGAAGATAGGCATTTTTATCTGTACTAAAACAGAATAATACAGTCCCCTACACTGTTGTTGTTACCACAAATAGAATTAAAAATTGGTTTATAGATTAAAGCTACATTGTTGTAGTGTCTGCATTAACGACAACAGGGAAAAGAAAAGAAGAAAAAGAAAAATATGGATTTTGGTTTTGTCAAACATTAAAACTGTCAATACCCATGTGCTTAACAAAACCTCATTACTACAGAAGAATCATTTCATTATGGAAAGGCATGTGAACTATATCTCACTAAATCAAAAGTATGTAACATTTATGCATTTGACAAATTAAGAAAAATTCTGGCTTCAGTGAAGAAAAAAAGAATCAAGGGGATGAAAGTGAATTTCATCTGCCATAATACTAGAATTATTTAGAAGTGGAAGTCTTCATCAGAGATAATAAATTAATTTTTTTATAGAAAATAAATTAAGAAACAGACAAATTAGGTTACCCTAAGGCATGGTTTATCTGTTTTTGGTTTGTTTGTTTTTTTTTTTCATAAGATGAACTGCAACCCAAAACAGCCTGTTCCTCTTTATTAATTATAAGAGGAACAAATCAAGAGACTTACTCAGTTTGTCAGAGCATGTTGATAAAAACACCAAGGTGGTGGGTTGAATCTCTGTATGGTCCTTTCACTTAAGAATTGGACTTGATGATCCTTGTGGGTCCCTTCTAACACAGAATATTCTGTGATCTGGAAATAAAGATTAAACATTTCTGTAATCACATACAATGCCCATACAGTAGGTGCTGAAATTTCAGCAGGATGAATTTTATCATCAGGTATAGTAGCAGTAAGAGCTTACTCTGGGAGTATTCTTCTGAATAAAAAAGATTCTTAACTTCTCTTTACCTTGACCTGGACATGTGTATAATGACCTGGAAAGAGTATAATGTCCCTTAATTCTTATTTCAGCTGTAGTGAACGGAGAGAAAACCAGGACATTGCATGATTTTCTGCATCACATACCTGAAATGTAGTGGGTGAAAGTTACGAAAAAGGTAAGGAAGGCCCTTACCCCTCTGAAACAAAGAACACTGAAACAGGGAAAGTTACTCTGCAGATGCCTCTGTCTTACTGAATTAAGGTACTTTCAAACTGAGCAAGAAAAAAGTCTGATCCCTTGTCAGACAAAAGTGCAGCATCATCTAGCGCATTCTAAATGTCAGAAATGTCAGGATGAAGCCAATGTTGCAGTGAAATATTTAATGGTCACTAACTTTTGTGGACCACTGAAAGTGAATAATAGATGTATAGACACTGGTTATTCTGTACAATGCAATGCATCCCATTTACATATATATATATATATATGTATAATCATATTAATCCAAACCTAGCAAACAAACAACCCAAAGGGCAGTGCTGGGGACCCAAAATCAACATTGTAAGGTTACAAAGCTTTTATCTCTTCTGACTCAGTCAACACTCTCAGGGGCATGGTGTAATTTTTAGGCTGTCCTGTGCAGAGCCAGGAGTTGGAATTCAGTGGTCCCTGTGAATCACTTCCAGCTCAGGATATTCTGTGACTCTCTGTATTATGTATTCACCAAGACTGATCTAACATCTTTCAAGAAGCAAGTGAAGCTTCTTCCACTTGCAAGTTTCAAATTAATATATTACATGATAAAGAGAACTATTCTGTCATCTTTAATTCAATTGGAGATTTGTAAAAAATATCAGCATCTAAATCAAAAAACAAATCCAGTATTTACCTTCTGACATGATCAAAGAGCTGATTGCAACAGATACAAAAATTTATCTAAGAATATTCATGCTTATCTGTGTTATGGAATAAATATCCAATTTCAATCCATGTCTGTGGCTTAAGTTCAGTGGTTTAAAAGTGATACAGATTGTACTCAGAATTAAATTTAAAAGGAGGCCTCTATGCTCCCCTTACTTAGTTCTGCCTCTATCTCCATGTGCAATAATGAGGAAACTGATATGCTTTTTGCCTTGAGCACTAAAACTTGTACTTTGTTTAGAATAAGTCTGCATACTATTACTTTAACTAAATACATGTCAAACTTAAAAATAAGCAGAACAATTTTTTGAAAACACATCAGTACTCTTTTTTTTCAGAGACACCCTCTTTTTCCCTTTTGTCCACCACCTAAACTTTAAATTATGCCTGTCAGAATATACAACATAACAAAAATGAGAATTCAAGCCAAGCTTTTGCAAATGTGTTCTGACATCATGAGAATATAAAATAAAATCAAAGGTAAAAATAAATGTTGTATTCCAGGCACTGGACTGGGGGCAGCTAGTTACATTACTGAGGTGACACTAAAGGTCCCTGTGGGAAGGTGTTCAGTGAAGAGCAATAAAGCAGCCTTTGTAAGCTAATTCCCAGAGCAGCAGCAGCCTGACACTGCCCAACAGCAAAGGCAAAAAAGGGGGTAAAAGGAGAATAAGAGAATCAGTATACTCTTACTATGCCATAGAAATAAGAGGGCTTTTTAATACGAGTTATAAGTGAGATCATGACAATAATAATTTTTATAGGTTTTGCTTTTTTTCCTCCTGTTTTTATACCTGTTTTAGGGGAAGTGGTAACAGAAACCCATATCATGAAAACTGGAATTATAGGGACATGTTGATTTGGCAGTGTCATTGCTAATGATATTTGCTGCCATGTTTTTGAAGACTCACAAAAGAGTAGAGATGACTTATTATGTGTGGATGTCTACCTCTTGTCTAAGTACTTTTTTTTTTTTTTTTTTTTTTTTTTTTGCCCTTTCCTTTTTTNTTTTTTTCTTGTTTGGCCCATCTCAGTTATGCATGCCAAATGTTTTGATCTTAGTCTCTTAGTACAGCACTCTTTCAGTCAATTACAATTGAATGTTTTGCACCAGTTTTTTTCAATAAGACTTAATCATTTTCATGAAAGATTTAATTATCCATCTTCCTTCCAGGAAAATAAATCTATTTTCCTGACATTTAGTTAAATTAAAGCATTGTGGTTTCAATTAAAAAAAAAAAAGTGTAATGCAATTTGCATACTAATCTGAGACTGAATGGAGAATAACCTTTGTTAAGAATGAAATAATCTGTTTCAAAAATTAATTAAGGCCACACACTGAACCCCTTCAGTTTGGTTTCAGTACTGGTCTTGTGTGTAGCAGGGAGGGAAAAGAAGTGTTCTCTGTGAGAAGTTGCCAGATGCTTCGTTCACCCATGTCCAGCAGAGCCAATGCTAGCTGGCTCCAGGATGGACATGCTGCTGGCCAAGACCAAGCCAATAAGGAATGATGGTAACCCCTCTGTGATAGCATATTTAAGAAGGAAAAAAAAATAAAAAATATTGCATAGTTGTAATTTTTAATTGAAATCAAGAAGAGCAGGCTGAGAATGTGTGACAGCAACAGCCCTGCAGACACCAAGGTCAGCACAGAAGGAGGAGGAGGAATTGCTCCAGCTGCCAGAGATGAGATTCCTCTGTAGGCCATGGTGAAGACCATGGAGAAGCAGGCAGTTGCCCTGACACATTAATGGAAATGCTGAGATTCACGTGCAGACCGTGGAGGAGACCCATGACTGAAAGTATGCTGTGAACACATGGGAAGCCTGTGTTGTTGTCTTGGGTTATGGAACCAAAAATGTGTATTCTATTTCATCTGTTGAAAGCAGTTGGGGAGATGTTTTTCTTTATCTCTTGTAACTCTGAGAGGAGGGGGGCGGATACCTTCTGATAATGAGCCAACTGTTAAAACCAGGTGGGGCAGTGTTTCTTATCTCTCTCACCACCTGTCCTCCCTCCAAGAAAATATTTTCTGCTAAAGGGCCATTAAGACTCCTCAAGCAGTTGTCCCCAAGCAGTTGTCCCCAAGCTTGTCACAAGTTGTCCCATTNTTGTCACAAGTTGTCCCATTGTGAGATGCTCCACCCAGTGGGGGGAGCCAACCATTCCTACCTAAATAAAAACTGAGACAAAGAAACATGAAAGTATCTAGTGTCACTCGATTCACGGAGGAAGACTGGACC
>VWYO01011870.1:6044-17258 GCA_013400275.1 Rhadina sibilatrix | reverse complement strand
TACCTGTGATTTTTGCAGTGTGTGTTGGGGATTTACCCACACGCTGCCCAACCATCATAATAAACATACACTTTCTAACTTAACTGTTAGAGAGTCTTTTGTCCGTCACAGTTGGGTATCGATATTAGATCGATATTCATATTTTAATAAATCACCATTAGATGTAACATTTGTAAAAAACACGATTATCCCAAAAGGCAGAATGGCAGATATGCTAAAACTGCTTTTTCTATCACTTCTGTAATCATGTGAAATCCACAGGGAAAACAAAATGAAAACATAAAACCATATACATTGTATGATCTACATAAAAATTGTTGTTCAACCAATGTTAATGTTTTGTACTGTGTTTAGATGAAAAACAACTCTTATGCAACACATGAAAAACTGTAAGCCCATTGGTACGGCATCTAGAAAGAATTCTTACCCCTGCAGAGTGTATATAGGAATCATTATTACAAAATGTTTAGAAGATTAGTGCAGATTTAAGAAGCTAAACACATCTGCAGCAGGGTTCTTTGTACCTGTGAGTTGTGTGATGAGAAGGACTGCAATGGGTATTATGGCAGATAAGTTGCTGTAAGCAGCCACGAGGTCCTTTTAAATTATGCTAGAAGTTTCTAGCTACTATCAAAGCAGTCTGTAATTAGGAGACCATCTAAACATCAATGAAAATACTCAAGTTACAAAGCAGATTTCATAAAACAAAAACCTCCCACTACCACAACCTCCATGAGTTAACGTGACAAGACAGCTATACCAGCTGCTCAGGGCTGAACAACCAGACAAATAAATCACGCAGGTGCCAGTTGTACTTGTCACTGATCATCCTCAGAATGTGAATATGAAGCTTTGCTAAGTTCAAGATGACAACTGACAGATGTGTCTCCTGATGCCCTTCCCAAGACACCATGATGCTGAAACTAAACCACTCTTAAGAACTGAGAATTACAAACTCGGATCAGTTCTTCTTTTTTGCTTCAGACCAAACTAAATAGTAATCAAGCGAAAGAAGGTGATTAACAAAAGAGATTCACCACCTGGCTTTAAACCCTTGGCTCAGAGTGTGATTAGCTGTTAGGTAATAAAATAGCCCTGTACCAGCTCACACAGCTGAAGTCCCTGCTGCTGTACAGGGGAGAAGAAGAGCAAGATATGTATTTCTGCAACCCTCCCTTCATTCTGTGGAGAGCAGGACAGACTCTTCATAGTTGCTATGGTCACAATTTAGGAACTTCAGAGTTTGTCAACTATAGATTTAAAGGGTCTTCCCCAGAAGGAGGATTTCTGTACACACATACAAAATTATGAGCTGCTCCTATACTAAATTAGGAATTGCTACATAAAACCTCAAAACAGAGGTTTAGTTAAACTCTTGGCAAAATTACATTTGGGTACCCTACAATTCTCTGATGATCTCATGTATTGAAAAAACTTATGCCTCACAAATGTGTAAGTTTAATCTTCAAACTTGGGTGATTTTGGAATACAAGAAGAGCTACTCTAATTTATTCCCATGCACATACACACAGGAATATCTATAATATGTATGCTTAAATACATACATATATGTGTATATATACAGCTTTTCCATATTTGAAATGCAGAAGCTTCTCAGTTTAAGAAAACCGGGAGACTTTAGCAGATGTCATATTACAAAATCCTATCCATGCCTACAGCTTTTAAAGATGAATTTGCATAGTAGTCACAGAAAATTCCAGACAGAATATTTGTAATTCGGATTTGGTTTACAATGTATTCATTTACATTTTATAACAACTTCAGCAGTCAAAATAAAAAGCCAAGAATGAAGCAGGTTTTTTCCCCAGATACCATAAAGTAAAATGAACATATTCAGTACACCAGTAGTACGACCACAACTTCAGTTTTGAATATCACCACCAAGAAAATAAATCACAGCAGCCAGATTAAGCACTTACTTTGCCCTGGACACTATATGAAACACAGGCCCACAGAGCCTCCTCTTAAAAACTGGCATCTAAAATTCTAATGAAATCTCAGCTGAATAAGGAACTTGTCCTCTTTCTTCCAAACATTCTAATTCCATATTCATTCCTGCAAGCACGCACCTAAAGCCCCATTAAAGTTGATGGGAGTTACATGGGCACCCAAGTGGGAATAACCCCATAAATATTCTTAAAGGGCACATAGAGTGAAAAAGCAAAGCCTTCCCAGGTAGATTTTTTTTTTTTTTTAATGATGTAAAACCATTGCAATTTGGAATAAGTTTCAAACAGGAAGAAAGAGCAATGGGATGAATTTCCAACCTGGCTTTCAAGTACAATTGCAGGAAATCAAGCTGCTTCTTTCAAAACTGGAGATAATGCAAAGTCCTCAGATAATTTATCTCTCTGCTACTGAGAATAACTTAAGCAAATTTCTTCAAAGAGTGTGATGCATGCTCCAGGATTGATGAGTTTAACCAACCCTCAAAATCCTTGCCTTCAAAAGATTTTCTTTTCCTTTCAGAAAATAGGACAGCACACTTAAAATAAAGCCTGAAAGTGTTCTGAGCACATTTTCTCTTTTAACTAGAGTTTAGGTAAAGGTCATTCTATCTGTTCCATCAAAAGCCAAAAAAAGCAATGCAGATATGCAGAAATCAGAAGATCTGCAGATTGCAGATATAGCTGGCTACCTAGATTTGCTCGTATTTGTCCCATGAAAATAGGTAAGGAAAACATAAATCCAACATTGGGGAAGAAAATAATGGCATTTTTCAGAGAATTGTGGAAAGAACTTCATGAATTTGCATTCACTTGCACATCTAAAAATACCTCACTAAATCAGTGGCTGCATTACTTCTATTTCCACATTGGGGAAATAGAATATAAGATCCTAATAGTGCACAGAATTAAGAAATGACCATGACTTATCATAGTCACCAGGCTAGTCCAGGATATTTTTCAGCATGACCAAACACTGACACCACTCTTTTACATATTTTGCCTATACAAGCACCTCAAAAATCCAAGATATCTGCTGCAAGGGTGGGGAGAAATTATATGGCAGCAGGGAGGGAATATCTCTCCCACAGTTAACATATGATAATACCACTTTTCCCAGTTCCATAAACAAGATGAGCAAATATATCTGGATGGTTCACACACACACAGCTTGTTTTCCTCCATAATTTCTTTTTCTCCCTTCACCTTCCCAGCCTAGGGATCACCCATATTGCCATGGACAAAATACCAACTGCACTTGCTCCCCAACCCCAAATTGTCTGTACTTGAATTCACCTGTTTCCTCTCTGTATCCATCCAGTCCCTTATTTTGTTCTCAGTCTTATCAATATTATATTTTGGGATCTGAATCTGAGTCTTTCTGAAAAAAATTGACTCCAATTCTCAGCTTCTCCCCAAAGGCTTTAAACTTCTTTCCTTACAATGCTCTTTCTACTGCCCTCAAATTTACATTCAAATTCAGTTTCTCTGTACCATCAGTGTCCTTCAACACTCCATTCATGCCGCAGAGCAAATTTATCATCAGCTTCTTTACCCAATTCCCACATTTTTTCAAATGAAGCCTGCACAAACTGGTTCCTGCTCTTCCTTACAATATATTACAGTCTCTTGATCTAACCTATTCCGATAGTTCTCCCTATGTCTATATATCTTTTGCACTCCTATGAAAAAGAAAGAAAAAGAAAAAAAATAAAAATAATAATTCTCCTTGCTTTTTATTTCTGTTCAGTCACACTATAGATCTGGAAATAAGGAAAAGTAACTCTAGGAAGTTTTCTGACCCACCATGCATGATATAGAGAAAGATCTCTGCATATGAATTCTAATGCATTTACCTACCATGTGTACGCTAGTTCCAACAGAACACAGGCAAAGCAATATTTTTCCAAAGCCATATCCAAAGAGGAAAAACATTTTTAAAAAAAGTTGTAAAAGGCAAAGTTTATGGCGTTCTGTCATAAAACCAACCTACATCTCAAATGCTGCATCTCTGCTTTACCCCATAAGTTCATTAGAACTTGGCAACTTGTAAATATCTTCGTGTTTTTTCCTTTATCTTATTCCATTGCAATGGTTGATCCGTTTTTAGCTGAAATTATCCCAAAATAATCAGCCTAAGTGTACACCCAGTGTGGGAAAATATCCACATTGGCAGGAAGGTTAGGTTGCAGAAATTAAGGTATCATAACAAAAATATTCTTGCTCCTTCAACAGCACTAGCAACCAAGACCTCAATGTGTGATAATTGTCAGGTAATCTTTCTTCACTGCACCTTCTATTTTGCACTCAATTGAGTTCGTATGTTCCCTCTCAATTATTTTGTTTCTATTTTTTTTTTTTTACTGCCAAATTTGTTGCAGTCTTTGGACAAATCCCGGCAACCCTGATGGGGCCCTGGGGCAGGAGAACACCTAAAAAGTTAACTAGCAGTTAAAAAGTGCCACAGGGTCAGGCAGGGTGAGATGTCATGCTCAGATGTTTGGTGGTGGTGGTAAATGTGGAATAACTAACCTTGATGCTTTCCCTTCACTGCAAGGTGCATTGCCACCAGAACAGAGCATCTGCCATTCTTGGAAAGTGTCAAGGCTGTGTTTCTGTCAAAAATATTTTGTCCAAAGCCATAGCACAAATTCTTATTATAAGCAAGACTTTCTAAGTCAGGGATCCATCACTTTGTTTCACAAACTTTGGCACAGTCTCCCATCAAAAAACACAGTAGCTTACCATAGATGGAACCAATATTAATATGAGAAGGATGAGGATGCAAAGCAGATCCGGGAAAGGAAAAAATAATTTCTCAGTCCCCACTTTCCCTCCCTGTAGCCACGATTCGTGCCTCATGTTTTGGTTTTGGAAATTTCTTTCCCAGCACTCTACATAGTACACAAGGTCATATTATTGTAAACTAAAGATGTTTTCCACACGCTTTCCCAGAGGAGGGACTTTGCGTGATGGTCTCATCAAGTGACCAATGGTCACTTGGGGTCCCCACCTCTAAGGTGGGTGCTTTGTAAAAGTATAAAACAAGCATGGAAAATAAACCACTCGGCCCCTCCTCATTTAGGGGTCCAGCAGCCTTCTGAACCAGACTTGGTCTCCTCATTCATGTCCCACAGCGACACCTCCCCAGATAAATTTCTTCCAAATGCCTTTTGGAAGTAACTAGTTTAAATGAGCAATTGAGTCAGAGTAATGATTTGACCTTTCCCAAGTATTATCTTATATTACACACAATTGCTTAAAGACAAAGCACATGCAATTATTCAAATTGGGAAGGCATTTTTCTGCTAATGGAAAGTAAGCTGCCATTTTCCACACTGAGCAGCACAATTTTAGAGCTGTTGAGCCCTGGAGCTTTCACTAAGCATTCTTAGAAGCTCTTTTACATCAGGTTTCCAAATCTCTGAGTTCAGATAACCTAGAAGTATTTTACTGAAATCTAAATCTATTAAATACAAATTGCAGTTAAGTAACACTAAAGATTTGAATAAAACCTGTAATACTAGGGATAGTGGAGAGAGAAGAAAGAGATTAAAAAGAGGGGTAAAATCAGAATCTAAAAGTTCCCAAAACGCAGACAAAGGAATCTGTAGTCATGTGTAACTTCTCGTTTTTGTTTTGTTTTTGTCTTTCTGTAACAAATAAAATTAAAAATAGAGTATGCTGATTTTTTCAACTAAAGGAACACACTTACAGACCATAAACTTGTTCCATTTCTTTAAAACTGATTAACTCTGAAATGTCAGATAACAAACAGGAAAATAAATTACTTAAATCTTTGTAGAACTTGCAGCACCTGCTGTTTTCATTTACACTAAAATCTTGTGAAGACACTGCATGTCTTTCCTTCATCAGCTACTTCTTAATTTTATCTTTTCATAAAGGGAAGCAAAGACACAAAGAAAGAGAAATCACAATGCAGTGCAAACAGGCTCAAAAATTATATTTGAAAAAAAAATCTGAGGCAGTAGTTGCATTTTTAATAATTTCTCTGTAAGATATTTTAGAAAAGAAAGGAGAAAATTGATAATCTAAGGGTTGAAATGCATAAGTATCCAAGATAACTCAACCCCTGACTTTAGAAGAATGCAAGCTGAGCATTTGTGAGTTTTGAAGGGAGGTTGTTGGGAGTGTTATTTACTTTCTTTTTAACTGGCACCCACTTAACACTATAACCATCTTTGTATCTAAAAGAAAGCTTAGTAATTGCCTCTTAATTTCAGTTTTATTAGAGACACTGGAAAATTCAGAACCCTGACTAAAAAAGTGAAAATGGTAAATCTGACCTCCCAATTCTAAGTTGATAAAACTCAGAAAGGTTTCTGCTCAAAATGTTATACTGTAGCTCAAAATAGACCTAATCTTTAGGAAAATGTTACAATGAAAAAAATCAAAATCTTCAGAGCCAAATAAGTGGCTGTTGCATCAAAACAAAAGATCTCTGCTGTATATCCCTTAGTGCTCCAGAAGGGTAGAACAACTCACCATAGCCTTGTTTGTTCAGATGTACAAAAATGGTTTGCTTCTCTTCCCCAATAAAGGAAAAGTGATACAGTTTGCTCATGTGGAATTCTACACAGAACACTGAATTCACCGAGCTTGCAGTAAAGTTCAGTTAGGCATAAGCAGGAGAGCACTGGTCCAGTCAGTTATTTGTAAGAAAAATATGGTATAAGATAGTGTCTTGGGTTATGGAACCAAAAATGTGTATTCTGTTTCATTTGCTGAAAGCAGTTGGGGAGATTTTCTTCTTTATCTCTTGTAACTCTGGGAGGAGGGGGGCGGGTCCCTTTTGATAGTGGGCCAGCTGTTAAAACCAGGTGGGGCAGTGGGGCAGTGTTTCTTATCTCTTTTCACAATGGGCCATTAAGACTCCCCAAGCTNCCAAATCTTTGCCTGAAAGCCCTTAATTGCAAAATTATAATTTAGCGAGGGTGAGGGGTTTACATTCTCCATTCTAAGGGAAACTCCAGCTTTGCCTGGCTGATGTCTGTCTTTCCAAACCAAGACAGATAGGTAGTTTCCCAAGATCTTGGGTTATGGAACCAAAAATGTGTATTCTATTTCATTTGTTAAAAGCAGTTGGGGAGATGTTTTTCTTTATCTCTTGTGACTCTGGGGGGAGCAGCGTGGATGCCTTCTGATAATGGGCCAGCTCTTAAAACCAGGTGGGGCAGTGTTTCTTATCTCTTTCACCACCTGCCCTCCCTCCATGGGGATATTTTCTGCTAATGGGCCATTAAGGCTCACTAAGGACAGGACACATTCCATCATCCCATTGTGAGATGCACCACCCAGTGGGGGGAGGCAACCATTCCTACCTGGATAAAAACCGAGACATAGGAACACAAAGTACCTGGTTACACCAGATTCCTGGAGGAAGACTGGACCCTTCCCACCATCACAGGCCCCTTTTTCTCTCAGGATCATCTCTGCTCCAACAGAACCACATCTGCCACTCCAGGAGGACTCACTTTGGGACTGCTACCACCACCTTAACCAACAGGGTGTTAGGTTGTATTATTCCATTTATTTTATTTTACCTTTTCTTCCTCCTCTCCTATTAAATTGTATCTCTGACTTGGAGTCTCACTGGTTTTGCTTTCAAACCAGCACAACATCTCATCCTGTTCTACTCACAAAATATCAGAATGTTTACAAGTCTGATAATTTTTAATAGTTCTATTTATGGTTACTGACCATCTTAAAAACTCCATAGAATGTGGGGAATGCTTCATTCTTCAGCTTCATGTGTATGATCATACAGTTTGCTGAAGTAGGTTAAGCCTCACAGAATTCAAAGATTACCCATGTATTTCAAGCCAAAGGAATTTTTTCTGGACAAAGTCAGCATTGATCAGCTCTGTGCAAAGAGAGAGCTGCACAATTCAGCAAAGCAGAGATACTCCCCTTTACCCTTGTAAAGGAAATGTGGATTTTACATTCAAACAGGGAAAATATTCATGCACTTAAAAGAAATACCTTTCCTCCACCTTTTCCCAGCTTCTATTCCATCACTCCAAAGTCCACTCCTTCCCTCTTATTATCCCCACAGGTTAATCAGTCCCTTCAGCAAGGTGAGGAGAGACAGGAGGTCCAATTAGTGACAGATGGCTCTTCCCAAATTAAGGTGCAAATGAGTCCATATGCCAAAATGAATAAGTGGGATTTTATTTAACAGTAAATATGAGGTAGAAAGATTGAAAAAAAATAGAAATGAGGGGGGAGGAAGAGAGAGAGCGAGAGATCAAGCAGAAGATCCTCACCATCCGTGGACCCAGAGGCTTCACGTTGGTCCTTCTTCACCCTGGGCTTCTCAGTTACAGGGGTCCAGGGTCATTCTTCTGGGAATTCTGGACCTTTATAGAGTCTGAATTCTGGGATCCATGGAGTGGTCGCAGCTGCCATTGTGTAACTTCAGGTGATATATGTGTGAGCAGTTGCTTCTTTTCCCAGTTTGCCACAGTGGGAATTTTTGTCCTGATGCATTAACCAAGATATACTAAACCACAGCTTGCCTCACCAGGCCTGGGATTAGCTCCCTCCTGTCAGTCCTTCCTCCTTTCTGTGCTTATGTCAAGTTCATGCTTCAAGGGCTGATTTTATGGCAAGTTCCTTCTGTGGCCTTGGCAGTGTTTCAGGGAGGCAACCATGCTCTTTACTCCTTATAAGGTGGAGGACATTGGCTACCATCAGTACAAAGCTGTTTCTACTCCTTTCTTCTCCCACTTTTCCCCTGCTCCAGTGTGGGGTCCCCATGGGATCTGCAGCTCCTTCAGGAACATCCATCTGCCCTAGCATTGGTTTTCCACAGGCTACAGTAAATACCTTCTCCATCACCATGTAGCACCCTATTGTCTGTCTCTCCCCTTGGGGCTCTCAGGCCTGTCTCTCTCACCATTCCCTTCGCCATTCTGCCATCCCTTATCCCTGCTGTTCCCAAAGCACTCATATGGGCTATGAGGCTCAGCCAAACCCTGCAGTGGATCAGCTGGAAATGGCTGGAAGCAGCTGCGTCCAGCACAGAGCAGCCCTGGATGATCCCTGGATGATCCTCACAGTGGGACCCCAACAGCCTCCCTCCCACTACAAAAACCTGATCACCTACAGCCAATACATTGGTTTATGTACTCCCCAAATCCTTCTTCCTACACAGGGCACAGTGCTGTATCCCCACAGGTTCTGTGTCAGCCCAGAGAACTCTCAGGCCTCACCAGCGAGCAGAACAAGCCCCATGTACCTCAGTCTACTGCATGCCCTCAGTTTTCACAGCAGTCCCTCTTGTTGCCCTTCACATCAGTCTGTAGCCCTGGTTCGTGCCTGAGATGTTTTGGTTTTCTGAAACTCTTTCCCCAGAGAGTTTTCTGTAAACAAAAGACATGTTTTTCTAACTGTAACCTTTGTTTGCATTCTTTCCCTAAGAAAGACTTCTTCTTGATGTCCCTCTGGTTTGACCAATGTAATTTTAAAAGTTTGTCTTTGTTTCACCAATTGAGTTGTTCTCTGTAGAACAGTATAAAAAAGAAGAAATTCCCAAAAATAAACACAGTCATTTTCAGCCTTCTGAAGTCTAAGTCTGTGTCATTGTAGTGTACAACAGCATTTCCAGTCACTGATTTCAGTGCTATCTGAGCTTTGACTGTCCATTCCAATACATTGGAGCAATGTCTTTATATTCCTCCTAGAAAGCCCATCCCTGCTCCCACCTTTTTAAAATTTTATCTCAGTCAGGATTTTCCTGTTTATCCATGCTTTCATCTACTTCAAGGTTCTCCAAAAGGCAGAAGTTCCATAACACTGCAAGGTTGCACTTGCCTTCCATTATTATTCCCCAATCTATATGTGAAACATTAAGTGTAATCTAAAGTTTGTAATGTAAACTCATCATTTGCTGTCAAATATACTGCTAGGCTTTTGTGCATTTTGCCTGGCTTGAAGTTTGCTTGCAAGAACTGTATTACTGCCATTTGTCATTAATATGAGTCACAGCATCATCACTCCCAAACATCAAAACCATTTCCGGTTAACCTTGGAAAATCTATAAAAATTCTTCTCATATACATTTGGCAATTGCAGTGTTGCAGATTTTGCAGAAATTATCCTCACAATCCAGAACCTCAGCCTCCTGAAATGTATATGAAATGCTGATACTAGACAGGATATTTGTTAAAGTATTAAAAACAAGCAGGCGAACAAACTATCGGGGGTTTGACACTGGCTAGGAGTCAGGCATTCACGACAAACCATTTATTCATTTTCTTCTGCTATAGTTGAGCAGAGGGGGAAAGACCAAAGGGGCTCATGAGTTGAAATAAGGATCAGGAAGAAACATTTCAAGGGTAAAATAGGCTCAAAATTTTAAAAATATAAAGAAAAATTTATCAACAAAATTAAAAGAGCATAATGAGAACTAAAATAAACCTTTAGCCCTTTTGTCCTTTCCACCGACAGTGCAGGAAGACAAAACATGGGGTTTTTAGTCAGTTTGTCACTTCTAAAAGTCTTTCTTCAGTTTGCTTAGGGAGAAGAGTCTCTTTTGCTGTGGTGTGGGGTCGTTCCCATGGAAGACAGTTCTTTGTGAACTTTTCCAATGTGGTTTTAATTTTCATGACTAGCAGTCCCACCCAACCTTCTGCAATATGAGTGCTTCCCATGGTAAAAATAGTTTTCCCGAACTACATGGTGTGGGTCATTTTAGTTCATGGGGTGTAGTCTTTTAAGGATGATCTGCTCTAGTTTGGAAGTGAGGGTCTTCTTCTATCCTTGGAAGCAAGGAAACTCCAGCATGAGTAGCTTTTATCATGGGCTGTGGGTAGACTTTTACATCCCCACATGCACTTCATGAATTACAGGGAAAAACATTTTGTTGTATTATAGTCCTCACCACAGTTTGCAAAACAATCTCAGCTCCGATGCTTGGAGCACTTCCTCTTACCCCTCTGCCTTTTGTACCAACCTTAGTGTTGCTGTGTTGTTCTCCTCACCTTTTTCCTTTCTCTGACTCAGGAGAGAATGATGTCCGTATGTTCATTAGTTCTCAAGTTATATCTGTTGAGAAGTTTTTACGGAGTTCTGCAGTGCTGAAGAGTTGATCCCATCGGAGCTCCGCACTGGAGAGTTGTTTGCTGTGTCACTCACTGCTGGTCACACCTGGTCTCTGTTGGCACTGTGCAAGCTGTGCTGCCAGCTTTACTCAGTGCCTCTCTTCATGCAGGGCTCAGAGAAG
>VWYO01011864.1:17301-47838 GCA_013400275.1 Rhadina sibilatrix | reverse complement strand
CCGTGTGTCCGCGTGTCCGTGTGCGGGGCACGCCAGCAGGGCTGTGAGGGGAGGTGTCAGCGCCCACCCCCGCGGGGGTGTCTGAGCACCGGGCCCGGTTTGAGCGCCGCTGCTCCGGGGGCTCTGCAGACCCCGGACCCGCCTGTCCCCGCTGCTGTCCCCGCTGCTGTCCCCGCTGCTGTCCCCGCTGCTGTCCCACGTGGAGCAGGGGGAATCACGGCCCCCCGAGCCCCCTGTTAATGACGTTAATGTTAATTATGTTAATGACTCCGCGGCTTGAGCGCACACCTGGCAGAGCCCGAGGGCGCACCCGGGGCGCAGGAGCGCTCTGCGCCGTGCGGGAGAAGCCGGGGTCCCTGTGGCTGCTCCCCTCAATGCCAGCGCCGTGTGCCGGGACAGGCAGGGTGTGCTGCCTCTCCGGCCCTCCTTTGTCCCCAGATCTCGCATCTGGGCAAGAACCTGCCCCCCACAGCTCCCTCCACTCTCCGCGGTGTGTCTTTCGGAGCAGTCCCAGCAGAAAGGGAACTGGGAGGAAGAGGGAAATGGTCACAGATGCCCCTGACCACCACCCTAAAGCCCCAGGATTCTGCACTTCTGCAGGCCATCACAGCTGTCAGGATGTTTGTCATCACACCCTCTGTATCACATTAACACTTAGGGAAATTTCTCCTGTGATTAATAAAATATAATCTAATATTGCAGCGCTCTTCATTCAGAGATGGTGATGACAATGAGAATCAGAGCCAGCAGAGAAATTCAGTCAGTCTTAGAATGTTAGGGAGCACTTGGCAAACCTTATGGCAGGTTCCCCCTGACTTGGTAACACAGACACTCTGCAGTACCTGCCCACACCGGCCACAACCCCCCTGAAATGTGTCCGTGTTCTGATGCCTGAGCACACCAGTTTACTTGTCAAAAATAAACACATTAACTCCTAAAAGCACGGTAATACAAACACCTTAACAAAATAAACATCTTAAAAATAAACCCCTGAAACCTGCAAATTTAGAGGAGACAAGCTGTGGTGGCAGGAGGGCCCCAGGCTGCCCAGCAATGGGGGTGCTGCTCCCACGGAGGAAGCCACCACATCCCCCAGCTGAGGGGTCTGCTCTGCTCCCAGGGCACCCCAGCACGGGCCAGGGATGGTGACAAGGGGGGAGGAGGTGGTTGTGGGGAAAGAAGGCAGCTCCTGGATCCCTGGTAATTGCAATTAGGAGAATGGTAGAAGTGAAGGTTGGGGAGCTGACCCCCAGCTGCCCCTTCCTCCTCTGCCCCCCTCGCTGCTCCTGTGAGTTGTGACCCCAGTGCTGCACCCCAGGCTGGCTGGGCCTGGCTGGAAAGCAGGAATGCCCAATCCTTGGAGATGTTAAACACAAGAGTTCCCTTTCCTGCCGCACCAGCCTAGACTCACCAGCATCCAGGTGTGCATGGGGTGGGAGATGCCCCAGCAGGGAGGGGAGCACGGCGATGCCAGCCCCGTAATTCCAGTCCTGGCAGCTGGAACCTCTGTGCAGGGGAGCAGGAACAGCGCCTGCCTGCTGCCTCAGCCGTACCCTGGCTTTGCAGAGCCAGTGCGTCCACCTGTCTTCATCCTCCTTGTCTTCCTCAGCAGCATCTCTGCCATCCCTGAGGATGCCATGGCAACGGGGCCGCGGGGATGGCTTCTGGAGGAGCTGCAGCTCTGTGCAGGGCTCTGAGCTGGGGCTCTGATCTCAGCAGTGCCCATGCAGCCTTGGGGGAGCAGGATGGGGTCCAGAATTGAGGTCAGTTTGGGACAAAGCTGGGAAGAGGTGGCTCTGAGGTGGCTCTGAGGTGGCTCTGAGGTGGCTCTGAGGTGGCTCTGAGGTGGCTCTGGGGTGCCTGGGTGCCACTCCAGGGTGCTCTGCCCACACGGAACAGCCCTGGCAGGGTGTGGAGGGCTGGGCAGTGGCTGGAAGTGCTGCTGCTGGTACCAATCCCCTGTGGCACGGGTGGTACTGGCACCCAGAATCCTCACTGGGGCAGGGGCTTCTTTCTCCTGGCAGGGCAGAGGGGGGCAGAGGTGACAGAACTGTGTCACTGAGGAGAAGAGCAGAGATGCTGGATGCTCTGTGGGGCCATCCCAGCACCACCCCATCTGGATGAGCAGCCAGGGAGCTGTCACCCCTTCATCAGAGCCTGCTGAGGCCATGGTTAAAGTCTGGCCCAGCCTGGAGAAGGAGGAGCTGCTTTCTGGGGCTGTAATGGGGCGGTCTGGTCTCTGTGGGGTGCAGCTGTTCCCAGGGCATTCCAGGGGCTGCGGAGATTCCTTGAGGGGCTGAGACTGTGGGAGCAGGGACAGGATGGCAAGGGGCTGTTGGCTCCACGTTCCCCTCAACCCTGCAGGAGCTGCAGCCCCGGCTGAGCAGAGCTGGGTCTGTCTCCTGGGGAAGGGTCTTGTCCCAATGACCATCCTGGGACCTCGCGGCGCCCTTGGGCTCCCGGCTCAGGCACAGGAGGGGGCCAGTGCAGCCTCAGCAGGGCTGAAGCAGCCCCATCTCCCCGGAGGCAGCCGGTACGGGCAGGTTCTATTTTGGGTGCTTTGCCGAGGGCTGTGTGAGTTATTCCTGCCAACTCATCCCTGCACGGCCGCTCCAGCCTCAGCCACACTCCCGGGGAGGGGGGGCACAGGCACGGGGGAGCTCAGCCAGGTTCTGGGGGCAAGCACTGCCTCTGCTGCTGCTGCTGCTGCTGCTGCTGCTGCTGCCCAGGGCACAGCCCCGGCCCCTCGGGCTGTGGGGCACAGTGGGGCTGCCCTGGGCACAGCGGGTCCTGGCCCACAGGAGTTTGGCCCCAGCCATGCCCCTCCTGGGGTTTCAGGGAGGAGAGGCTGCAGCCCTGCCCACAGCACCTTGTTTTCCCCTCAGCTGAGCCTGGCTCAGGTTTGTACCTGCTTTAGTTGGGACCCTGGTTTGTCCTGCTGGAGCAATGGGTGTGCCCGAGATCAGCCAGCTAAAATCCATTGTTGGTGACAGCCCTGCCAGCTCCTGTGGCCGTGCAGTGCCACGCAGAGCTGCTCCTTGGCCCCTCTGCTCCCTGGCTCTGGCTGGACGGGTGAGCTGGGACATTTCCAGCACAGCAGCACCTCGGGCAGCCTGGGGAGGCAGCAGCTCACCCAGCCCGGGGCACCGGGAGCAGGGGACGGAGCAGGGGTCTGTGTGACCCCACGTCCTGTGGCTGGCACAGATCTCTGGGACCAGAGGGGCTGTCCAAGGGGACCTGGAGTGGGTGATGCAGAGGGTGATGATGCAGTGGGTGATGCAGAGGGTGATGATGCAGTGGGTGATGCAGTGGGTGATGCAGTGGGTGATGCAGCGGGTGGTGATGCAGCAGGTGATAACAGTGGGTGATACCATGGGTGATGCAGTGCTTCTGGAAGAGACTGCATCACCCAAAAGCAGCTGCATCATCACGGGGAGCGGCTCTGATGTCTCTATAGCAACTGTGGGGTAAAAATAGTGCAGCAGCTTTAGGGAGCTGGCAGGGATTGCTGCTGGGGTGGGGGCGTGGGGAGCACAGGCTCGGCAGGGAGCAGGGGCTGAAGCAGGGCTCGCCGTGCTGCCAGGAGCTGCTGCCCTGCCAGGGCTGCTCCGGGGCCTTCCACAACCGAGGGAAGGAGGGAACAGAGTGTGGGGCTCTGGCTGTGGGCTCTGGCTGTGGGGTTGTGGCTATGGGGCTCATGTGGTAAGCACAGCAGCACAGAGCCCCTGCTGCTCCTGCCCTGGCTCCCTGCCTGTCCCCTGTGCCTGCCCCGGCCCCTGGCTGAGGGGACAGGGACAGCTCTTTGCACAGAGGGTCTGGAGGTGCACGGGGGCTCCCTGTGCCCTGCCACACCTGCCCCCTCACTGCGCTAGGGTGAGCTTGGATCCAAGGCTGGGTCTGTGTCAGGTTGGCAGCTCTGGAGCTGTGCCGGCCACCATGGACCTCACAGGTGGCTGTGCCTGCTGCCCCCTCTCTGGGCTGGGGACTTCCATGCCCGTCTGAGGCTTGAACAAAGTTCTGGCCTTTCCTGCAAGCTTTAGGGTTTGGAGACAGGTGGGACAGGGATCTCTCCAGACTCCACAGCGAGGGGAGCTGGTTTGACTCAGACTAACAAATTGTGGAAAGAACTGAGCATGGCACCGTGGTGGTCTGTGTCACTGGGCAGCCAGAGCTGCTCCCCTTGGAGTCACTGCTGGCATTGGCTCAGTTGCTGGGCCCTGGAGAGTGGCAGCTTCCACCCCCTGGGCCCTGAGCACTGGGTAGCTGGGCTGTGGGGTGGGGCAGGGTGCAGGTGAGGGGCTCTGGGGATGCTGTGAGGTCCTGAATGCTCCTCCCTCACTGGGAGCAGGGCAGGGAGCTGTCCTGGTGGGCAGAGGGGCAGGGGATAATGTTTCTCTCCCTGTCCTCACCCTTGGCTTCTCATGTCCCTGTGTCCACCACCAGGCCCCCAGGTACCCCTGTTCCTCCCTCCTTCCCTCTCCCAACCCTGCAGTTGCTGTTGCCTTGACAACACCTCTCTGTCCCTGCACTCCCCGTGATTTTCCCTTTGCCATCTCCACGGTGGGCTTTTCCCCTGGATGTGCTGCAGAGGGGCAGCAGAGAGCCCCTCCCCCTGAGAGGCTGGAGATGCCCTTGGCACCAGGGTGGAAATCACCAGACCCCGGCAGGAGGGGGTGGATGTCTGTGGGTGGCAGGGGGAGATGAGGCCACTTGTGCTGGAACGGTGAATCACAGAATCCTGGAATGGTTGGATTGGAAGGGACCTCAAAGCCAATCTCATTCCAGCCCCTGCCGTGGGCAGGGACACCTTCCACCATCCCAGGCTGCTCCAAACTCCATCCAGCCTGGCCTTGGGCACTGCCAGGGATGGGGCAGCCACAGCTTCCTGGGGATGGAGTGACAGTGCAATTTGTGTGATTATTTGCCAATTAAGAGGAGAGTGTGCTGTGATGGGGCAGGGAAAAAAAAAATAAAAAAAAGCTTGGACTCTCTGGGCACTGTGTTTATTGCTTGTGGCAATGGAAAATAAATTCATTGTGTTTTGGGGTCTCTTTCTGGGGGTTTTGTGGTTTTTGGACAGGTGATGCCCTGCTCTGAGCTCCTGGAACCGGTGCTGCAGCTCCATTGCTGGCAGGGCACAGGCACTGAGGTCCCATGTGTGCCTTGCCTTGGGATGGGGATGCAGAGCACAGCTCTCACCCAGCACTGGCCTGTATTTTCTTAATATCATTAAACTGAGTTTTATAAATATTCATGGCAAAAAAAAAAAAAATCAATGCAAAAATATTCCATTCTCTCATTCTGCCTTTTCAATTTTAGAAACTTGTTTTCTCTGGAGAAGCCGTCACAATGCTCTTTGGGCTGTGTTTAACTCCTAACTCTGATGAATCCTCAGAGGGAGCAGCAACAGGAAAATGCCAGTGCCTGGTCCCTGGGAACGGCAGAGGTGTGCGACTCCAGCCCGAACTGCAGATGGAGCCCAGGAGCTGGGCAGCTGGATCCTGACTCAGCCAAAGCTGAGGGATGGAATGTCCTCAGCCTGGGGAAGAGAAAGCTCTGGGAAGACCTTAGAGCTCCTTCCAGGGCCTAAAGGGGTTCCAGGAGAGCTGCAGAGGGACTGGGGACAAGGGCTGGAGGGACAGGACACAGGGAATGGCTCCCAGTGCCCAGGGCAGGGCTGGCTGGGATGCTGGGCAGGGATTTTCCTCTGAGGGTGGCGAGGCCCTGCCAGAGGCTTCCCAGAGCGGCTGTGGCTGCCCCTGGGTCCCTGGCAGGGATCAGAGCCCCCCAGGATAACGGCAGGTGCCCCTGCCCGTGGCAGGGCGTTGGAACGAGAGGAGCTTTAGGCTCCCCCCGCGCAGCCTCTGGCAGCAGCGAGGCGCAGCTCCCGCGGCCGTGCCGCGCCTGCCGGCGGCGGAGCCCAGCGGAGGCAGCAGGAGATCCGAGTTTGCGCTCCTCGCAGCGCGTGTCGGAAGGGAAGGGATCCGTATTTAATGACAGAGCGGCGCAATAACCTGCAATTAGCTGCGCTCGGTGCCTGCGGGGGCGGCGCTCCCCGGCAGCCCCGGGTGAGCGGTGCCGCGCTGCGCCCGGGGCCGCTGCCGCTGCCCTTCCCGGGCTGGCACGGCCCGCCTGGGCCCTGCTGGGGGCTCGGCTGCTGCCCTCGCTGTGTCTCGGGGCTGTGGGGTGCCCCGCGGTTGTGCCGCACTGTTTGTTCCCTTTGCTCTATTGCGCTGGGTGTTTTTGTTCCGTGCGCTCGCACAAAGCACCTGCCCTACCTCCCCATGAGCCCGGCGCTGATCCCCTCTGCCTGACCCCACCTGTGCCTCACCTGCCCCAGATCAGCCCCCACTGGCCGGTGAATCCCTTCCCCGCCCCCTCCTTGGCAGAGGGCATAAACCTGCCCTCTGGCAGGGACTCGCCCTCTGAATTCTCCTCTTAATCCCTCTCTTCACTCCTCTCTCCAGTCCCCCAAGCCGCACGGAGTAGCTTCTGCATTGAACTGTGGGACTGTGTTCCTGAAGGGTTAAGAGCGCTTTTTTGTCCTTTATCTTCGTCCTTGACTCAGTTTCCCCCCGAGCACACTGCCAGCCAGGGCTGAAGCTCAGGGGCGAGAGGGAATTGAGTTCCCCCCCGAGCCCCGGACTCTGTGCCGCGGCCGCAGCTCCCGTGCCCATCGCTGGGGGCTGAGGCGAGGCTGGCAGCGGCACGAGGGGCGCCGGAACCCACGCGTGTCCCCGCAGCCCAACCTCGCCCCGTGCCGGGCTCCCGGTGCTTGGCCCCGTCTGCCCCAAGGGCCGCGTCAACTTTAATATCTCTGCTGAATGAAATTTCCTGGTGCGCCTTTCATGTCCGCCGGGACACTTATGAAATATCCGGCTTCTGCTTTTTTTCTGAAGAAGTGGAATTTCCTATCGGGGACTTTAATATCGGCGCTACGTGCTCGGGGCGAGCGGCGGCAGCGCCGGTGCTGGCTCAGCCACCGCCCCCCCCGGCCGCGGGGAATTCGGCTGCCTCAGGAGTTTTCCGGTGGCGCTTAAGCCGCCTTTTCACGGCTGATCACCCCACCTGCTGCGGGGGAAAGCCAAACGCGCACTGACAGCGCGCCCGCGGCTGTTTGCACGGGGATCACACGAGGTCCCGGCCCCCCCGTGAACCCCTCACGCAGAGGCGGCTCTTCAACACGGGCGCTCGCATCGGGGGCTCCTGGAGGCTCCAGGCGCTCACCCCATCCATTTCAGAGCTCCCGGTAGCTTCAGGCATTCACCCCGGCCAGTCTGGGGCTCCCAGAAGCTCCCGGTGCTCCCCAGAGCCGAGGGATGCCGTGAGCACTCAGGTTTTGTCCCTTGACCGGCTCACGGCGGGATGGCAGGGACGAGCCCCCTCTTTCCTCCCTTCATTTTGTGGGTCCACCACCACCCCCACACCTCCCTGGGCAACGGGGGCAGGGCAGGGGCTGCCTGGGCTGTGTGCAGCAGTCCTGGGGCCCCCAAGTGCTCCGAACCCACCGGTGCCAGCCCAGTGCCCCGTCTACCCAGAACTGTGGTGTGGCAGGGTCACATCCTGTCCCCCTAGGCCTGGCTCCGGGGTCCCTAGTCCCCTGGGTCTGGGGACAAAAAGCCATCCACGAGGGGTGACCGAGGCTGACCCAAACACCGCCCCTTCCCTCTCTGCTCCAAGAGGATGCTCGGGTTTCCTGGCCGGGACCGGCTGTGGCAGAGCCCTCGAGGCTGCTTGGGGCCAGTCGGGGGCAGCCGCCAGGGCACAGCCCAGCTGTCCCCAAGGGGCACAGCCCAGCCCCAGGACACAGCCCAGCTGTCCCCAAGGGGCTGCAGAGGGACAAAGGAGCCGTGCCTGGCACTGGCAGTGTGGCCACCAGGTGAGCCCGGGGGGCCAAGGCTCCCACACGGGGCTGTGCCTCTGCATCAGTGTCTGGGGCCAGGCCAGGGCTCAGGATGGGGCCCCAGCTCAGGAGCAGGAGGGTCTGGGTTTAGGGGCTGCATCTTTAGGGGTCGGTTTAGGGGTGCATCCCCTTCCCAGGCCAGCCTGTGCATGCAGTGCCTGACATGGAGCTGCTCCTCCACTTTGGTCCCTGCCCTGAAAATCCGGTGCCTGCACCTGGAAATCAAGGGGATCTGGGGCACCCACCCCTGTGAGGCTCAGGGCTCCCCCTCCAGCCTTTGTCAAGCAGAGGGAGCTGCAGGGGTGTTCTGTGGGGGTGGCAATGTTTGGGGAGCCTGGTGAGGCTGCAGCAGGCATTGGTGGGGCCAGGGCAGCCCTGGGGTGTGGGCCATGCAGCTGAGGGGTTCCAGCCAGGCCAGGCTCAATCCCCTATGGAAAGAGACCTCTCCCCTATGGAAAGAAACCTCCTGCCTGTGCTGGTGCTGGCACTTTCCTGTCCAGCCAGCCACACACCCATGGGCAAGCACCCCAGAGCAGCAGTGTGCTGGCACACTCTGCAAAACACCTCAGTGGAGGCAGGAAAGACCTGACCCATGGGAATGGCTGGAAAACCAGGAAAAAGGATGGACGTGTGAGGGGCATCCTGGGTGCTCTAGAGCATCGGTTTGTCGTGCAGGGGCAGCCCCTGTGGGACCCCTGGCAGCCCCAGGCTGGGTGGGACATGGGCTCTGCCCCACAGACACCCCCTTACCTCCTCCTGGCCTTCGCTGCCCTTGTCCCTCTGAGTGCATCATCTCCTTCATCTGCTGGGGCTGGCAGGAGCTCACCTAGAAAACCAGGGAGATGTTGGGAATAAACAGCTTTAAACAGGAGCAATTCCAGGCACAGGGAAGCACAGGAGTTTTACACTCATTTCTTACTTTTATAATTACTCTTTACACTGATCCCAAAGAATTCCGAGCTGACTTCACTGAAACACAAGTGCACAGAAAGGCATTAAAAAAGCATTTCAAGACCTTTTCCAAAAGGATGCATTTTCCTGCTGGAGACCAGCTGCAGATGCTGAAAGGGAAAATCCCGGAGTGACGGGGCCTGCCGGGTTTTAGCGAAAAAAGATACTTCTGTATCCCCTGCACTTGCTTTGCGGTCCGTTCATCCTGAGCCGACATCTGGAGCTGCAGATGCACGGATGCCTGCTGCAGCTGGAGCTGGGATGGCCCGGGGGCCACCGGCGGTCGCTGGTGTCACTCGCAGACCCTTATCAGTTCTCCGTCCAACAGTTAGAGTGAAGAAGCTGGGCTGGAAAAGTGATAAGGGCACGAGAGTGGCCTCAGGAGTCGCTCCCCCGCAGCCGTGGGGCACAACCCGCAGGCGGCGGCCGCTGCGGTGGCGAGGGGATGGAGGCTGGGGTGTCACCCGGAGCCTCTTGTCGCGGCTGCCGCTGTCTGCGGGGAGCGGGACGGCGGCGGAGGCGTCCCGGGGACCCCGGGGTGCCGCAGCCCAGCCTGCCCGCGCTGCCCGCAGCGACTGCCCCGCGCCCCTGGGCTCCGTCTGCTCCAGCCCCCCGGACACTCCCCATTCACAACTTTCATAACTCAGTCCCCTCCCTGCGGGGAGGGACCGTCCCCCTGGGCACCCGGCCGGGTGGGACCTGCCCGCCGCCGGATTAAGCTGAATAAATCGCGGGGGTGCAGCCGGGCGGATTCGTCTGACGCTGCAGAAAGGCACCCACAGCCTCCGCGGCCCCTGGCCCGCCACCGCCGCGGGACCGGGGCTGGAAGTGCCCATTCCCGAAAGGCAGGAAAATCCCATCGCAGGCGGCAGGGGAAGCGCCTGGTGCAACTGTCCCTGCTCCAGCTGCTCCGGGAGGTGTTGGGGCACCTGTGCCAGAGGTGATGCCCCGTCCCGTGCCCCAAGGCAGCTCCCCTGTGCCACCACGTTCCCACGCTGTCCTTCACATCTCTCCGGGGTGCCCGAGGAGAGCAGCTGAGCCTGCTCTGTCCTGCTCGGCTGTGGGCATTCCTGGCCACAGAGATGTCTGGGGGGCCATGACCAGCCCTGGTCACCAGCACCTTCACTCTGGAGAGCCCCAACCCTGCCCTTTTCAGCTCCAGTGCAGCCGAGGCTGGAGCAGACAACCCAGATCTCCACTCCCAGCCTGGGCATGTGTTAGCTTGCCGTGGCACTGGGCTGCTCATGGGGAACGGTCCCGTGCCAGGCGTGAGGGGACTTGGGCTGGGCCACAGATTCTCCTGGTGTGAGTCACAGAGCCCTGGGGCTCCGGGTGGTGCTGGGCAGGTTGTCCTGGCTCAGCTGCCCTGGGGCCAGGGACTTGCTGTCCTTGGGTAGAGGGTGTACGTGGGCTCTGGGCGGAGGTGATACAGCACCTGTCCGTGCCAGTGCCTTGTGCTGCTTCAGGTGCCCTACAGCCTCCCTGTCCTCCTCTCAGCATCTCCTTCCTCCTCACTCACTGCTTCCCAGGGCTTTCCTGCCCTTTCCCAAACATGGAATGAGCACAGGATGACGTTTCAGGTGGAAATAGTGTAATTCTTCCCAAACAAAAACATCTCTATTTCCTGTTGGAGGAGAGTGAGCTGTGGGAACTCCTGCATGCATGGGACATCACGGCCTGTGTTGGCCGTGGGCTCTCGTGGCTGTGGCCACAATTTCCTCTGGTTTTGGTCCGGGTTTATTTGCTGCTCTCAAAGGACAGAAGATGGTGATGGGGCCAGTGCACCTGGCCCATGGTGCAGGGGCAGCTGGAGCCACCTCCCAGCACTGTGCTCCCTGTGTCCCCCAGGGCTGGGACACTGTCCTCTGCCCCTTGACCTGGGATCCGGCCCACCAGAGCCACCCCATAGGGTAGGAGAGAGGGAGAGATGACAATCATGGCCCCTCTGTTTTGGATGGTGGGAGAGAGAGGAGTGCAACAAACCAGGGCAACAGCAAAGGGCTGTAAGAACATGCCACTGGTGCAAGGGGTCTGTGTCCAAACAACACCCCCTGCCCAAACACCCCCTGCCCAAACACCCTCCCTACAAACACCCCCTGCACAAGGCAGGGCATGGCCCCAGCCCTTCTCCTCCCAGCTGTGATGAGTCTCAGGCAGTTTTGTGAGACGCTGGTGCCGCTGGGAGCAGCCAGCCCCAGTCCTGCAGTGTTGCTGGTGGCTCTCAGGGTGCTCCCACCTGCCCCAGCAGGGCTGAGTCCCTCCCCAGCACGGTGGGAACAGCACAGCCAGACAGGGCCTGCGGGGCTGGCTGCGGCCAGAGCCAAGGCTTTGATGTCCCTGAGCCACTGGGCAAGCACAAAAACACAGCCCCGGGTCCCGTGTTGCTTTTGGTGATTATGTAGCTGAGCGGCTCCCGGGATGTGAACATCCAGCCCAGAGTAAACAAGGCTTGCTCCCGAAACAGGCTGCTTGGCACGGGCTGTGGTTCCAGTGGTGGCAGAGGGGCTGCTGTCCCCAGAGCAGGGCAGCAGCGGGGCTGGGGGCTGAGCAGGTGGGGCTGTGACACCCCACGGAGGGCTGCGATAGTCCCATCGTGTCCTGGCTCTGTGGGAGTCATGAGGGGCTGGTGCCTCGGGTGCCGAGCAAACGTCTGGCACTGCTGCTCCCATCAGCAGCTTTATTTGTGCTGCCTGTCCCCCCCACCTCTCTTATTAAAGAGTGAGAGCTCCCCTGCTGCCGCTGGAGAGGAGGGAGGCCTGGCGGGGGCGGGGGAATCCCCCTGAGGTGGGAGGAAATTGCAAATACCTCTGAACACATCCCTGCCCCGGCGCTCGCTGCTCAGAGCAGCTGGATGGGACCCCTGAGGGCACGGAGGGCCCTGGCGTGTCCCACCAGCTCACAGCAGCCTCCTGTCCCGTGGGCACCTCGGGGTGATGTGCCAGGACTGGCAGCAGACTGAGCTTCCCGAAACTGCAGCTTAGGTCTGTGCTCGACTGCTTGGGAGGAACCTCACAGAGCACCTCGTTCCAGCCCCCAGACACGAGCAGCATCTGACCCAAACCTTCCACCAGGCCAGGCGGCTCCAAACCTGTCTGACCTGGCCTTCAGCACCTCCAGGGCAGGGGCAGCCACAGCTTCTCCCCTGGCAGGTGCCCGTGGTGGCCCTGGGGCTGCACTGCTTCCCGCAGCCACTTGATGTCACCTGCAATATGGGCTGTGCGGGCAGGGCTGTGACACTGCGGGGCTGTGACACTGCGGGCAGGGCTGTGACACTGACACTGCAGGGCTGTGACACTGTGGGGCTGTGACACTGCGGGCAGAGCTGTGACACTGACACTGCGGGGCTGTGACACTGCAGGGCTGTGACACTGCAGGGCTGTGACACTGTGGGGCTGTGACACTGCAGGGCTGTGACACTGCAGGGCTGTGACACTGTGGGGCTGTGACACCACAGGGCTGTGACACTGCAGGGCTGTGACACTGCAGGGCTCTGACCCCACACAGCTCTGGCCCCACACAGCTCTGGCCCTGCATTTCTCACTGCTCCTCCTGCTGCTCTTGACCCCACACTCACTTCCTGAGGCTCGGCTCCTGCTTGGCTGCTCCTGGCTCGGCATTGTCTCTGTTCCCACTGACACGTTACCCATTTGGGTTCCCATTTGGGGTTCCCACAACCTCCACCAGCCCTGGGGCGGGTGGGCACGGTGCCCTGGGCTCTGCCCCGGTGTCTCAGGGGGTGTTTGCACATGGGGTGAGTGAGAACTGCAGCATTGCTGACTCTGGAACGGCAGGGCTGCGAATACCACACGCTTCCATTTGGTGGTTTTTTCCCCTAGAGGGCAAATTATTCCTTATTAAGGTTCATTTTGCCATCCACATTGCTCTGTCGTGGTGGGATGCTGCCTTTTAATACTCAGGTTTAGCAATTGCACGAGAATCACAGAATCCTGGAATGGTTTGGGTTGGAAAGGACTCCATGGGCCACCTCATCCCACCCCTGCCAGGGCAGGGACCCCTCCCACTGCCCCAGGCTGCTCCCAGCCCCTGTGCCCAACCTGGCCTTGGGCACTGCCAGGGATCCAGGGGCAGCCCCAGCTGCTCTGGGCACCCTGTGCCAGCCCTGCCCACCCTGCCAGGGAACAACTCCTGCCCAAGATCTGACCCAAACCCACCCTCACCCAGCTGGTTACCAGGCCGGTGTCATCCCAGCCAGGCACCCGGCAGCCTGAGGGGGCGGAGCTGATGTGCCCCCAGCACCAAGTCTGCTTTTCTCCAAGCTCAACCGGAGCAGGCAAAATCCAGTTGGTGCTGTTTCCAGCAGGCCCAAGGCAAAGGCTGGTTCAGCACAGCCGGGGTTTCCACCCCGTGCATGGCTCCGGCTCAGGCTGCAGCCCGGGTTTCCATGGCTCTGGCTCAGGCTGGCTGCTGCAGCCGGCAGAGCTCAGGGGCAGCGCAGCAGCTCAGCCGGGAACCTGCTCTGGGGCACGGGAGCGCCTGCCCCGGCTCTTGCAGCAGAAACTGCGAGAGGGAAGGGAGAGAAACAGGCACGGCGATCCTTGGGAGAGAGAGGAGCAGCGCCGGGCCGCTGCTGAGCTGTGCCATGAGATGCAGGAGGAGCCAGAGCCAAGAGCTGCAGCGGAAAGTGCTGGGATTTGGGAAAACATGTTTTTTCCATAGCCTCCTACTCAGCTGCTGCAGGAGGAGGGTGAGGAGCTGCAGCGCGCCCGGCACCCCGGCTGCCCCTGTTCCCAGCCAGCCGGAGCATCGTGACTGCGGAGGGGCCGGCTCCGGGACATCCGGGGAGGAGAATTCAGGGCCCGTGTGCTCAGAGCCCCGTCCCGGCCCTGCGAGCCCCCGCCCGGTGCGCGGAGCCCCCTCCAGCACAGCACAGCACAGCACAGCACAGCACAGCACAGCCCAGCACAGCACAGCCCAGCACAGCACAGCACAGCACAGCACAGCCCAGCACAGCACAGCACAGCACAGCCCAGCACTGTCTGCCCCGGGCAGGCAGCACCGGCCCTGCCCCGGCCTCCTCCCTGGCGCCAGTGCCAGGGCATCCTCTGCATTGCTGGGCTTTCCAGAAGAATGCCGATTGAATAAAGGATCAAAGGTCAGTGAGCAGGAGAGCAGAGTATTTCTGGAAAGCCCGGGAGCGGCGATTGCTCACAGCCCTGCGCGCCTGGCCGGGCTGGCACTGGGAGGGTGGCAGCAGGAGGGTGGCAGCCCCGGCTCTGCCCCACACCGGGAGTGCCAACCCCACCTGAGTGGGGACTTGTGGGGACAGCCCTGGGTCACACCTGGGCTCACCCCTGGCCTCGGGTGAGCGTTCAGAAAGCAAGGTACAACCTGCTGGGGCAAGAGCAGCTGAAGCCATGGAGCTGCTCCCAGGGCTGGAACCCCTCGGCTCTGCAGCCAGGCTGGGAGAGCTGGGAATGCTCTCCTGGAGAAGAGAAGGATCCAGGGAGAGCTCAGAGCCCCTGGCAGGGCCTGAAGGAGCTCCAGGAGAGCTGGAGAGGGGCTGGAGACAAGGGATGGAGGGACAGGGCACAGGGAATGGCTCCCAGTGCCCAGGGCAGGGCTGGCTGGGAGATTGGGCAGGAATTGTTCCCTGACAGGGTGGGCAGGGCTGGCACAGGGTGCCCAGAGCAGCTGGGGCTGCCCCTGGATCCCTGGCAGTGCCCAAGGCCAGGCTGGATGGGGCTGGGAGCAGCCTGGGACAGTGGGAGGTGTCCCTGCCCATGGCGGGGGTGGAACAAGGGCGTTTGTGAGATCTCTTCCACCCAAACTGTTCTGGAATTCTGTGCCCTGGCAGCTGTTTTCCCCTCTCCTGAGAGCTCAGAGTGTCTCTGACGGGCAGAGACAGTGCACAGCTGTGCTGCAGGTGTCTCTGGAGCAGAGCTGAGTGAGGCCTTCCTGCACTTCTCTCATCACAAGCTGGATTAAGGTAGAGTCTGACACTCCACAGGACAAAGGAATATCTTGACGACGGGCCCATACCACGAGGGGCTGGTGCAGTCAGAAGGTCCCTCTGGATCTCCTCATTTCACAGACTCTCCTTGGCTCATGGGTCAGACTCCACTTCTCACTCCAAGCCCCTCGTGCCCCTGTCCCACAGGACAAACACCCTCAGTGCCTCCAGGGGGGCACGGGCTTGGCCAGGGACACCCTCCAGGGCAGGGTGACCCCGGGACCAGCCCTCTCCCCCGGGCCACTTCCCTCTGTCCCCTGGGGCTGCAGGGACTCCAGCTGCACGTGGGCTCAGCCCACGGGCACCTCTCTCTCCTCGGCAGCTTCGGCGGGGGACGGGCTCCTCCTCTTTCCTCATTCCCATTTATTTTTGGCTCCCAAGTTGTCATAAATGATTTGAGCTCAACAGTTTTTAAAATTTGAACTCCAAACAGCTATTTAAAGCCTTGACAGGATGCAGGAGTGTATTAAGAGCTTATTTTTAGAGCCTTTCTTAGGGTGAGAGGCTCACTCAGCATCACTTGCTCCCCAGTGACGGACTGAGAGCAGCAGGGGAACCCCCCTGAGCTCCCTGGGGGTCTCGGGGGGATGTCCTGGCTGGGGGGAGCAGCAGCAGCCCCGCTCTCAGCACCAGGAGAGGCCAGGCAGGCACAGAGTCACCGTCCCCAGCTGCTCGGGATGGAGCCCTGCAGAGCAAAGGGGCTTGGATTGGGAAGGACTCTGAACGTGCTGCTCCTCAAAGTTCTTGTGATTACTACGGCACTTAATTAGCATGTGGGAGATTCTAAATCTTCTGTAAATTGGAGGTTGATGTTACTGTGCATCCAGTGCCTCAGGATGGAGGAATCTTCCCAAGCAACACCATCTCTCTGTGCACTGTTCCATTCTGACCTTGTGGGCGTGGACTCTCCTCCCAGTGTGCACCAGTTCTGCTGGCCTCACACATTTTCTTATTTTATTTTATTTTATTTTATTTTATTTTATTTTATTTTATTTTATTTTGTTTTGTTTTGTTTTGTTTTGTTTTGTTTTGTTTTGTTCTATTTTGTTTTGTTTTGTTTTGTTTTACTCTATTTTATTTTATCCTGACTATTGTTCTGATCTGGGACATTTTTTTGGCCAGCACTTAATTAGTCATAATTCAGAGGTTTTCATAAGTCACACACTGCACATGCTGAAGTGCTAATGAGGCATTTCCATGCTGAATCACCAACTAACGATTTACCAGGATGATTTTGTTATTAAATCCGCAACCCCTGGCTCTGGTGAGCAGCGCTGGGAGACGCCTGTTTGCTAATACACGGAGACAGTGGAATGCAAGCAGAAAATATTATGAACTCGTCATCAGAGCGCTGACATATTGATGTGGCACCTGCACCTGCCCGCAGGCTTTTCCAAAGAGCCCGGTGAGGGAGGCTGACAGATCGGCGATGGCAGAGCCAGGCGGCTCACTGGGGCACTGCAGCCAAGCCCCCGCACGCCCGGGAACGCTGCCCCGGCAGCGGGACAGCCACGGGCACCGCTCCCCAGCCCCACGGGAGAGGGGCTCGCGGCCCTCACTCGGGGCTGATCCAAGCAGGAGGGGAACTGAGCCCGTCGTGGTACCCAGGGACATCCCGGCACCAGTCACCTCCTGGTACCCATGTGCATCTCAACACCTGAGGGCATCCCAGCACCTGAGGGCATCCCAGTATCTGGGTCATCCCAGTACCTGAGGGCATCCCGGTACCTGAGGGCATCCTGGTACCTGAGGGCATCCCATTACCTGAGGGCATCCCGGTACCTGAGGGCATCCCAGTACCTGAGGGCATCCCGGTACCTGAGGGCATCCCGGTACATGAGGACATCCCGGTACCTGGGCCATCCCATTACCTGAGGGCATCCCGGTACATGAGGACATCCCGGTACCTGGGCCATCCCATTACCTGAGGACATCCCGGTACCTGAGGGCATCCTGGCACCTGAGGACATCCCTATGCCCGGTGCACCCCGCCAGGCTGAGGGGATGGCAGTGAATATTCCCACCAGGCTCTGGCCTGCACCAGGGTACCCAGTGCCTCACAGCGGTGATGGAGCCAGGGCTGGGGGCTCAGCCGGGGTGGTGGCGTGGGGAGAAGGCTCCTGCTGCCCCGGGGTGCTGCCCAGGCTGTGGGCTGGGCAGGTGAGCCGCGGTTCCCGGTCCTTCCCCAGGCAGCCGTGCAGGAGCAGCATCTCGGAGGCCAGCGCTGCTCCCCGCTGGCAGCAGCACAGACCAGCGCGGTGCCGCGGGTCTCTTCAGCTTCCCCCGCCGCTGCTGCTCCTTTGACGGGCCGGGGCTGAGCGCGGCTCCCGGGGCGGACGCCGGGAGCCAGAGCCGTTCTGCGGGCTGCGGCACAGCTGGTGCCTGGCGCCGCGCTCCCGCTGCCGTGGGAAGGTGAGCGGGATGGGATTTTTAAGCGATTCACTCCGTGACAGCCGCATGCCGCAGCCCAGCGGCTCCTGCTTGTGGAAACATCTCCGCGGGGGATCGGGGAAGCGATTCATTTAGAGGGATTCTAGCAAGAAATTGCAAAAATGCCTCCCTGGGGCCGAGGTAAAGGGTTGTTAGCGGCGGTGTTTATTCATGAGCACAGCCAGTCAGGGAAGGAAAAATCTTGGAATTGCTCTGGGAACAGAGTGGGGAGGTGCATCCGTTTGTGTCCCCGCTCCACCTGCACTGACAGTTCCGTGTCTGGGGGGACAGCAGGGCCCATCCCAAGGGGCTGAGGAGGGTGGAAAAATTTCCTCAGAGTGACATGAGAGCTGGGAGCAGCCAGGTACTTTGGTAGCTGCAAGAATCCATGTGTGCCAGAGAGGTTTGTAAATGGATGGTCAGGGAAGATTCTGATTAAAGACCCATCAGAGAAGCAGCTGATCTGGGTGGTGAGAGGGAGTGTTTCGTGGATCAGCAGTGCTCTGGTTTTGGCAAAAGGGCAAAGAAGTGACAGAGCACTGTCATTGTCCCTGGATTGTTTACGAAGTGGCTCTGCAGGTGAATAAATCCATTCTGAATCCCAAAATAGTTTGGGCTGGAAAAGATCTTAAAGCTCATTTCATCCCACCCCCTGCTAGGGCAGGGACACCTCCCACTGTCCCAGGCTGCTCCCAGCCCCATCCAACCTGGCCTTGGGCACTGCCAGGGATCCAGGGGCAGCCACAGCTGCTCTGGGCACCTTGTGAGGCCAGGGCCTCACCCCCTTCCCAGGGAAGAATTCCTTCCCCAAACCCCATCTAACTCTGCCCTGCGGCAGTGGGAAGCCATCCCCCTTTCCCTGGTGCTCCAGGCCCTTGTAAACAGTCTCTCTCCAGCTCCCCTGCACTTTCCCAGCCCATGGATGTTTGGAGGGCAGTGGCTGTGCAGGGTATGTCTGTGCCCTGAACTGCTCTTCTCCTGCCCTGGCACCTCCAGCTGCACATTCACCTTCTGTTTTGGGAGAACTTTGTCCCTCCCTTTGCTGTAGCTGTGTTCCTGGGGCTGAGGCAGCTCCCAGGCCTGACTGCCTGCCAAACCTGGCTGCTGGCCCCGTGGGTGCTGCAGTGCCTTTGGTGGGACCCCGACCTCGTGGTGACTTTGATGGCACGGTGAGCATGGCGGTGGCTTTGGGGTGCCCCTCATGGCACACCAACCCCGGGCTGCATTAACCCTTTCCCTGAGCCCGTGCGGCCGGGCAGTGCTGGCAGGGCAGGGTGTGCGGAGAGCACAGCAGGAATGCAGAATGAGATGAGATGCGACAGCCCATCTTCCAGGGAACATCGATGTAATCCGCACCAGAATGTGCTCGGCCAGCTGGAATCGCCGTCAGGCAGAGCCCGGTGCCCGGGCGGGACCGGCCCCGGAGGTGGGGGCGCGGTGCCCGGCTGCCCTCCCGCGTCCGGGGCAGGGCCGCACGCTCCCCGCTCCGCGCTCCCGGCTCCGCGCCCCCCGCTCCCCCCGGGCCTCGGACCGGCCCCTTGCACCCCCAGAAGCAGGCGGGGCACTGCCGGGGCTGACCCCAGAGCACACAAACACGGGGCTCTCTGGCCACGGCGGCTGCTGCTGGCCCAGCTGCTCTGCAGAGACCGGGGGGTCCCAGGCGAGCCCTGCCCTGCACTGCGGGGAGATGGTGCTGGTGGATGGACCCACGGGGCTTATCTGGGTCAGGGCTTCCCACCTCCAACTTCAGGAGCATCTCCAGGGGCTGCTGGGGGAGTGGGCTGGCAGGGGGCTGGCAGTGAGACGGGCAGAGGATGAGCAGCTCTGCCCGCAGGGCCGGGCTGCCAGGGGCTGCTCCAAAGTGCCACTGCACTCCTCGGCGTGTGACCCTGTCAGACCCTGGGAGCCTGGGCACTGTCCCAGCAGAATTGCTCAGGGTTTGGCTGCAGTCCTTGTTCAGAGTTACGGTGTGAGATTCCATCCACAACAGAGCAGCTGTGGCTGCCCCTGCATCCCTGGCAGTGCCCAAGGCCAGGCTGGACACTGGGGTTGGAGCAGCCTGGGACAGTGGGAGGTGTCTCTGCCACAGCAGGGGTGGAACTGGATGGGCTTTAAGGTCCCTCCAACCCAAACCAACCTGGGATTTGATGGAACTTCTCCAGAATCAGTGCTGGAGCCTGGGGGTGGAAAGGCTGGGGGCAGCTGAAGGGGAAAAGCCACTCCTGGCCCCACCAGGCTCTGGGGAAGGCTGCTGGGAACATGGTGGGGCCTTCCTGCCTCCTGTGCCAGAACTTGGGAGAGAAGGATGTACAGAGCAGTGGGGGAGCGGACGCAGTCACCATGGCAACCGGGATGGAAACATCATCAAAATGTGTCAAACGAGGGGAATTACAGAAAATAGAAACCCGGCGTGCTGAGGGCAAACATTGCAGCTCCATGGGGCTGCTCCGGCAGTCTCCCTGTGCTGCGGTGGTGCTGCCACCTCCGGCTCCAAGGTGTGCTGCCACCTGAGGTGTCTTGTGGCCCCCAGAGCACCCGTGAGGGGACCCCAGCCCCCGGATCAGCCGGGCAGCCCCAGGCTCCTCACCAGCACAGGGACACGAGCCCCACATCTTCAGGTGCAGTGAGGGCACAGCCGTGCACAGGCACGTCCGGCACCTCTGCTGGCACCGTGTCACCTCTGCCTGAACCCCCTCCACAGCTAATTAATTCGTAATAATAAACCATGTGCCTGTTTCCAGCTGGTTTGGGTTTGGGTTTGGTTTGGTTTTGGGTTTATTGGTGGTTGGTTTTTTTTTTTTTTTGAGTAAATGAAATTGTAAACAATTTGTGCTGTTCTATCTGTCACTTATGCTCCCAGGATCTGTAATTTTAACGCATGACATCGGTTAATCACAACCCTCTTCCAGCAATAGTTTTAATTAAAACCACTTTCCCTTTTTTTGGCTCATTCGGTGCTGTCACTGAGGGCTGCAAATGAGATCACAGGCTGGCGGTTGTTGCTGCTGCTGTTTTATATTCACCACTGACGTTCGGAAGTGGGGAGGAGCAGGGATGGAGCGGGGATGGAGCGGGAGCGCCCTGGGGCTGCCCATCCAGGGCTGCGGGACCCAGCGGGGCCGGAACCCCCCTGCCCGGGGTGTGAGGGAAGAGCCTTTCCCCGCAGCTCGGTTTTCCAGCTGATCCCTGGCTGAGACAGCAGCGATCCGCTGCTCCGCGCTGACCCTGCCCCGGCTGGAGGAATTCAGTGCAAGCGCTGGAGCGGGAGCAGCTTTGTCAAATCATGAGCTGTAATTGCCTGAACTTCACGGCCGACATCACACGCGGCTCATTACAGACACGGCTCCTGACTCCCAAATCCATCCCCGAAACAAACGGCTCCGACACCTGATCCGCTGTTCAGGCTCAGCGGCGCTCTCTGCGCTGACAGCCTCGCTAACGAGCTTCCCCGGCGGCCACGGGCCGGCACGGGCGCTGACAGCCGCTGCTGGAGCCGCAGCACGGACCCGGACCCGGACCCGGACCCGGATCGGAACCTGCAGCGGTGCCGGGGCCGCAGCACGGATCCAAACCCGGATCCGGATCCGAGCCCGCAGCGGTGCCAGGGCCGCAGCACGGATCCAAACCCGGACCCGGATCCGAACCCGCAGCGGTGCCAGGGCCGCAGCACGGATCCAAACCCGGATCCAGGTCCTCGGCAGTCTGGGGCTGACGGCCTCCGCGAGCGGCCGGGGGTGCATCGGCTCTGGTGCTCTCCAGCCCGGCCTGGAGCGGACCCCAGCCATGCCGCGCCCTTCCCGGGGCAGCCGTGGCACGGCCGGCGGCCCCAGACAGCCGCTCCCGCGGGGGAGGCATCGCTCAGCCCCCAGATCCCTGCCCCGGGTGGGCTGAGCCCGCACCGGGTGTGCCAGTGGATGTGCCCCTGCTCTGCCCGTGCCGTGCTGAGCTGCGCCCTTCTCCGGGCATCGAGGAGATCCCACCCTCCCAGCAGCACACCCTGCCCCCTGTGCAGGGCTGCCGGGTCTGTCTCTGTCCATCACGGGCACATTCAGGGTCCTGTGCTGCCAGCACTGTGACCACCCCTCTGGTCCCAGACTTACTTTTCCAGTGGATATCTAATTTGCTTCACTCTGGGCAGATTAATCTGTTGGGGTTTTTTTTTAGAATCTCCCTTTTTTCCAAACTGCACTTTAGTTAGCCAAGGTGCAGCGACACTGGGGTCACATTTACACCTCCCCAGCCCTGTGCCCAGCCTGGTGTCCCTGCCCATCGTGTGCTCACCCAGGGACAGCTCCAATGGTGGCATTTGGCATCCAGAAAAAATTTAACTTGGAAAATGGGAAAAAAATCAAGCGATGACAAGCGCATTTATTTGTGCAGCCGTTGCTGCCAAAGGCTGGGGTTTAAAGGCGTGTTTTTGCCATTTTCTGAAGTCAGTTGGAACAGAGAGACCAAATCCAACGCTGTGACACCTCCAATGGCTTGGAAGGGCTCCTTCAGCTGCAGCAAAGCTCAGCAGGTTTGACATTTGAAATTCCCTCATTCCACTGCCAGGCAAAACCCAGGGCCTTTGCACTGTGTTTTTCCTGCTGTTCCTCAGTGCAAGAATTCCTGCTTTTTCTGGTTTTGCACCGTTATGGACACACCAGCTCAGGGAAAAAAAAAAAAAAATAAAACTCTGCTGCAATGATAAAACTGGCTTTGGAATAGCAGGAATCTGGCTTGTCCATGTGGTGCCAGGCTCTGGGGAGCTCTTGGATACCAGGGCTGCGGTCGTTGTGTCACTGCTCTGAACACAAAAACACTGGGAAAGCGAGAGTTTAAAGGGTTGTTTGATGTTCGGCTTTTCAGGATTAATTCCTAAACTAAACCACAATCCCTGAGGTGCTGCCACGGGCAGGAGGAAACTCTCCCCTGTCCAGGCTCCCCTTCTGTGCTGCTTCTGCTCCCCAGAGCTGCTGCTGGAGGGGATGGAGGTTTGTCCCCGCTCCCTTCAGACCCAGCAGCCGGGGACCCTCCCCGGGCCCCTCCCCGCCGGCACCGAATTCTCCTCTCCTGGGTTCAGCCTGGGACAGCGGCAGCCAGGCAGGAGGGATGCGGTGGGGGAGGAATGCAGTGCAAGGGATGTAGGAGGGGTGCAGCAGCAGGAGTGCAGCAGCAGGGGTGCAGCAGCAGGGGTGCAGCCTGAGCCCTGTGACCCTTTCCAGTGTCCTGCCCAGCTGCTGCCTCCACTCTGCAGCCACTTTGCCCGGGTTTCTCCTCTTGGCACTGAGACAGGTCCTGCTGGGTCTGGGTGCCAGTGGGAAACCCTGGGATGGGGCACCAAGGGGTAGAACAGCTCCAGGCTGGGAAGCCACGGGGGGAGGTCGGAAGGCTCGTTAGCTCTCATTAGCCCTCATTAGCGATGGACTCCCAGGTGCACGAGGGGCAGCTCCCCGGGCGCAGGCTGCATTTCTGGGGGTGCCTCTGGGTCATTTTCAGGCATAAAAGGGACAAAGGCTGCCCCGTGTGTGCCGTGGGCTCTGTGGGCCCTGGGATGTGTTTGGGGGCCGGTGATGCTGCTGCACAGGCACCACCTGGGCCGGGAGCCGGGTATTCCCAGGGAATCTCTCTCTGCAGCTCCAGCTGTGCGTGGAAGATTATCAGGAGCACCAGTGCGTTCCTACCGGGGGTGATCTCCAGTGCAGCCTGCCCGGGGCCAGGTGAGCTCTGCCCGGGGCCAGGTGAGCTCTGCCCTGCGTGTGCTGCCCAGGGTGCTGGTGCTGGGCGTGGCCACTGTGCTGGGGCACCTGGAATGTGCTCCTGGAATGTGCTCCCAGGTGATGCCAGCGCCCAGACCCCGGCGGCACCCGCTGCTGCCCCTGTCCCGTTTCGGTTTACTTGATGAGCAACTTGGGGGAAACAGGTCGCTGCTGCTGAGGCTCCCGGGTTACATAAACACTGCTGGAGTGACCCCGGTTGTACAAGAGCCTGGCTTGTCTGAACGTGTCCTGCGCTTTGGAGACTCATGAGGGCAGGGACCTGCAAACAGGTCAGCTGAGGTGAGATACGAGGAAGAAATTCTTCCCCGTGAGGTTGGTGAGACATTGGGGCAGGTTGCTGAGAGGAGCTGTGGCTGCCCCATCCCAGAACTCCTCAAACCCAGGCTGGATGGGGCTTGGAGCAGCCTGGGGTAGCAGAGGGTGTCCGTGTCCACGGCAGGGGTGGACTGAGATGGGCTGCAGGGTCCCTTCTCACACAAACCCCGCTGTGATTCTATGAAACAAAGCTGCGGGTAGCAGGAGGCCCAGGAAAAGCGTCCTTTAGCAGGGAATGGCAAACCCGGATCAGTGTGGATGCCGCGGCTGATAAGAGATAACACAGCCCTGTGTGTGTGAGGAGCGCGGCCAGGCTGGGGGAGGACCTGGCCTGCAGCTCTGGCTCCGTGTGCTCCGCCTCGGGAAGGATGCCCGAGAGCAGGAGGGTCCCAGGACACGGAACCCTCCAGCCCACCCCCGAGGCACAGCGGGAGATGCGGCGGGGCCAGGGAGAGAAGCAGGGAGGGAGGAACGCCGCCGGCTCTGCTGGGTTTGAGCAGGCTCTGCTCTCCCGGAGCCGCATTTTGCTGCCGCGAGTGCTAACTAGGTCAGGCAGGACGAGCCGTACCTGTCCCTGCGGCAGCGCTCGGCACGGCACCGGCACACGGCTGCCCCAGCGCAGCGCGGCCGCCGGGACACGGCCGAGGTGGCACCGGTGGCACTGGTGGCACTGGTGGCCGCAGCGGAGCGGGGCCGGAGGGTGAGGGCAGCACCTCGGCACAACCTCTGGTGCCTCCCTCCATCGTGCCCGGCCGTGCACAGCGAGGCAGCGAGCGGATCCCCTACAGCCTCCTCCTCCTCCCAGGGCTGAGCCGCGCTCCTGCTAAAAACAGGAATTCTGCTATTTTAAATCCCAGCTTGCGGGATGATTCAGTGTCTGCTCAGGCAGACACGAGGCAATGAGGATGTTGGTCTGCGAGCCTTGTTTTGGGGGGAACCTCCTCCTTCTGTGCCGAGCGTCCCCGGGGATGCGGTGAGACGGAAAACCCAGGGACAGGGACAGGGACAGGCTGCAGCGGCTTCCCTGCGCTGGGACCGCGAGGTGCAGCTTTCCAGGAAGGGGGGAACGTGCCGACCCCTGCGGCAGCATCGCCTCTCCAAACCCTCTCTGTCAATGCTCTGCAGAGCCTCCGGTGCCCCTGCAGCTCCGACAGCTTCCCGTGCCTTTGGAGCTGGATCTTCCCTGCCAGATTTCCATCGTCTTGCTGCAGTTCCTTGCCCCGTGTCTGCAGCACATCCTCCCTCCTCCAGATGGGCAGGGGAAGGTGCTGGGGTGCCCCAGCCCCGGTCCCTGACCCCCCTACTTTGTGTCCTGGGGTAAAACCCTCCCTCCAGCTGCTGCCAGAGCTCTTACATGGATAATGTCACCGGGAGCAGTAGGCTTTAGCAGAAAATTCCCTCTTTCAGATGTGATTGATTTGGATTCCCCCCAGTCCTGGTTTCCAGGCACCAATGGCGCTGGAAACGCTCTCCTGGTGACAGAAAATCCATGGAAAAGCAGGCAGCCTAATGAAGTATTCATGGGGATTTTTATCACTGGTTTTTACCCACTGCAGGAAAGTCAGCTTTATTTTTAGTGAATGATGGATCCAACAGTAACATAGGAAAAATACTCCATCTCCCTTCGAGCTGCATGGGAGACACTGGAGAGGGCCCCTGCCCGGGAATGGGAGCTGAACCAACCATCTCTAAGTGTTTCCTGGCTAATTCTGGGATGATGGGAACACCTGAACGAGGCTGTGCCCCATTCTCTGCTGCCCCAAGTGCTGCAGCCCGAGGCTCCCGCCGGACCCGGGGAGCTGAGCCCTCGGTGATTCCCACGGCCACAGCGTTCCCATCGGCTCCCTAATCCCCAACCTGCCTCTGTCCCAGAGTGAGCAGCAGAATGAATCACAGCTGATTAATTTGCCTTATCCAGAAGGATCTCCCTGAATTAGCAAATGTTTTGTTTTATTTGTTTCTATAATGGACGGGAAAACCTCCCTCAGTGCCCTGCAGCTGCACCCGTGGCCGTGCCAGTATGAGCCCCTGGTGTCCCTGAGCCCTGACAGGACACACACATCTGGCTTCAAATGACCTTAAAACACATTCCCGAGCCAGCCAAGCTCAGCCACTGCCTTCCTGGGGCTTTCCCACTGCCTTTTCCCCACGGGCACTGCTTGCTGCCCAGCCGGTGGCGAGATGTGCTCTGTCAGCAGCAGATGCTTAATCTGTTTAAAAATAAATCCATCACTCTCCTGTGACTGATGGGAATCTGTTACAGCAAATCCCACTGTAAGGTGGAACCTGGCCACGGCTGCCAAACTTCAGCACTTTCCTCCTGTTGGGTTCCAGGGAGGGTTTGGGTGCCTCTGCTCTGGGTCTGGGGCAGCTCTGGAGCTCCCCATTCCGTGTTTGTGCCCATTTACTGACACAGCCACAGGCCACTCCCAGCAGGGACAGAGCAGCCTGGGGCCTGTCCTGGCTCTGACAGGGGTGACCTGTTGGTGGCCTGGGGTCCGAGGGATGTGGGACAGCCATGCTGTGGCCGTGGCATCCCCACCGTGCCCTCAGGGCAGATAATCCCAGCGCCCTGGAGCAGCTCCTGCCGGAGTGACTGCGCAGCCTCTGCCCTGCAGGGAGTGGGGCAAGAGCTGGCTCAGTGAGTGACCCCGTGTTCTGCACCCCGGCTGTGCCCAGTGTCAGCTGCAGCCAGGGCCTGTTTCACCCCCAGCCCAAGTCCTGTGGCTTCTGCAGCTCCTTCTGCACCTCACAGCAGGTACCCGAGTGTTTTGCTGTCTTCCCAACTGGTAGAGAGACAGGGAGAAAGGATTTCTTGGTGACAGTAAGGAGTGAGTCAGTTCCAGAGATTTGGATATTAAATCCTTAATTAGCGACAGCCTTTGGTGTGCAGGAGCCCAGCAGGGCCCTTCCCAGGAGTGCTGGCAGCAGCTGCAGTGCTGGCCTTGCCTCCCCAGGCTAATCCCGGTGGCCCTGGGGATTTACCTGCCGGACACGGCGTGTCCAGCCCAGGGCAGAGTGTCCAAGGTGATCCTGCCATGCCACCAGCACCTCCACTGGGCTGTGTGCCCAGCTGGGAGCCCGGTGATGGGGTCAGGCAGGGGGGATGGATGGGGATGGTTGTACCTGATGATGCCCCGTACCTGTGGGGACGGGGAACAAGCCCAGAGCCTCGGCCCTGGGGGGCCGGGCGCTGTTCTGTCTGTCAGGTGGCAAATCCCACGTGTAGCAGCAGGGACCTCAGCCCATGGAGCTCAGCACCACATGCTGACAGAGCACCCTCTTGGCTACAACACCTTCTGGGGGCTTGTGGAACACAGCAGTGCCTAAAAATACCTGCTTGCCAAGTCCCTGCTGCGGGCGCACTCCCAAGGGGTCGGTGGCACTCGGGTGGCCCAGCCTGGGGATGCTCTGGACACGTGGCCTGCGCTGGTGGGGTTCCCATCCCTGTCCTTGCTCCCTCGTGCCCCCGGTGTCCTCCCTGTCCCTCCTCACCGTGGCTCCGTGTGGGGCAGCCCCAACCCTGCCAGGACACAGCCCAGGTCCTGGGATGTGCTCTCCATGGAGACGGCAAGGACTCACGGGAGGCCACAGCAAACCTGGCTGTGGGTGTCCTCCTGCAGCCCTGGGGACACTGCTTGGGGTGACAGGGTGACACAAGCCCTCGGGGGGCTGCAAGGTTCAGGTTCCATGTGGGGAGCTTGGTGTCCTTGTCCTCTGCCTGCCCCTGTCCCAGAATGGAGACGATTGCTCCCTGTGCCCGGGTGCCAGGTGCTGTTGTGTGTCACTGTCCCAGTGGAGCAGGGTGGCACAGGGACAGCTGTGGCCAGCGGGGATGCACAGACCCGTCAGAGACCCCAGGCTGTCCCACGGGGAGGGAAGCTGTCCATCATGGCCAGGGCTGTGTGCAGATGGCCCTGAGGCAGGCAGGGGTCACTCAGTGCCATGGAGAGGCAGGGCTGACACCCCAGTCCTGCTGTGCCTCTCGTCCCACGCCCCTGCCAGGGTGAGGGGCCCCAGCAAGCCCTGGCTTGATGCAGTGTGGGGAGGAAATTCTTCCCCTCCGTCCCTCAGCAGAGGAAGCTGGCACCCCAGCCAGGAGCTGGGAGTGGTGTCAGAGCCCTCTCCACGGGCTCAGGAGGGAGTGAGAGCTGCTGGCATAAATTACCAGGCTGTCATCCCTGGTGCTGAGATTCCCAGGGAACAGCTTAGCGGTTCAAAGGGCTGCTGAAACAATTTTGCATCGCATGATCACAGTCCCAGATCTCTGACATTAAAAAATGTCAACAGTGAGGTGATTTCTGCAGCAGGGCTGCCTGTGGCCACGGGGCCTGGGCACGGCCGGCGAGTTTGGTGCCAAGTGGTTAATTGCTCTAATGAACTTGCAGGCTCCTTGTGCCGGTGGGGAGCCCCCAGTTTAACATCCCCGTGTCCCCCAGCACTGCATCCGAGTGGCACCGAGCCCGCTCGGCTCCAGTGGGACTGGAGGATGGGAAGTGACACCCACGCTGGTGGTGACGCTGGTGGCACTTGTCTAGGCTGGCATGGAGAGGATGCAGCTGCCAGCCTCAGAGGGTGGCCCCCACCCTGCCCTGGCTGCACCACCAGGCTTTGCTGCAGCCCGAGGTGAGCGAGTGCTCTGGGTGAGAGCACTGAGAGGCTCATCCTGTGCCACAGCCGAGGGTCAGGGGTCCTGACTGAGACCCCCACAGGCCGTGGCTGTCATCTCCCTCCTGGCTCAGGGGGTGCTCTGCCTGGCCCCCTGCACCCCAGCACGGAGTGTTCAGATGGTGACTGTCCCATAGCCTCCCCTGTCCAGAGCAGCCCCCCGAGCCCCTGGCTCTCCTGTGCCAGCAGCCCTGTGCCCTCGGGTGCTGCTGCAGCTCCTGCTCCCGCTGCCTGTGGATCTGCTCAGGCTGTGCCTGGGATGGGAGCCCACAGGAACCACTCCCGTGTTTGTTTAACACCTCAGTGAGGAGCAAAAGGACCACAGCAATTTAAGCACTTGGGAACCCTGGCAATCTTTTCTCTGGGCAAGCTCCCTGTCCCAGGGCCAGCCCGCCAAGGCTGACTCTGCTGGCTCCCAGAGGGGTGGGGGGCACTTCCCCCTCCCCGGGAGGGTCACTCTGCAAACACCTCCCCACTGATCGATGCCATGTCACACCTCCCTTTGTTCCAGGAATCAAACTTTCCAAGCCTTGAGCCTTGGAAGCTCTCAGTGATGTTTCCATTGCCCTCTGTACCTTCCAGAGGGAGTCTGAGCTGAGCCAGCAGTACTGGGAAGCCCAGAGGCTGTGCCTGGTACCAACCCCAGCACAGTCCAACGCTGCCTGTCCCCAGGGAGCGCTGCTGTCCTCAGGGCAGTGGCAGCCTCACCCCATGAGCAGTGGGCACACTGGGCACATCCCTGGGCACCCTTTGTCCCCAGGTCCCCCAGCACACTGCAGGCACACCCCTGTGTCTGGTCAGAGGGCTTGGCAGCTCCCATCCAGTGCTGGAATCACTGGCAATGCCAGCTTCCCTGCTGTTATTTATCCAGGATTTCGCAGGCTGCCACAAAGGGTCTCTCTCTGTGCCACTGCAGTGTTCCATGTGTGACAGCTTTGGCACAGGAAGCACCTTCTGCTTTGTGCTGGGAGCCTTCTCTCGCCCGTTCCATCCAATGAACTGGGCTGTAGGACCTCCCTGATGAGGCTGGAGAGAGGGAAAAGGAGAGAGCCCTGGCCATGGAGGGGAGCTGCCCGCGCTGCTGGGAGAGCCCTGGAGCCACAGCTCTGCCTGCAGCTGGCACAGGGGCACCCCAGCCAGGGACAGGAGCGGGAGGATGAGGGGCTGGGGCAGTGGGGGCCCCGTTCCTGCTCTGCCCCTGCCTGGCACCGACCCGGTGACAGCAGGCCTCGGGCCGTGTCCCTTGAGGTGGCAGTGGGCACGTGTGCCAGCAGTACCCAGCAGCTCCATCCTGGCAGTGCCAGCACCCTTCCCAATTCCAGCCTGTTCCCTCCCGTTCCCATGGCAACCTGTGACCTCACCGTGTTCCTTGGAGCTCTGCCAGCACTTCCAGCAGAAATAAGGCCAATGACCAGGGTTGTCCTGCTGTCCTCCCTGTCTGTGGGGGGTCTGTCACCCCTGGGGCTGGCTCGGGGCTGGCTCTGCTGCAGGGCTGCTGTGCCACGCTGCAGGTGTCACGCTCGGTGCCCGTCACGGTGGCATCTGGCTGTCCCAGCACTCCTGGCCACAGAAGCCCCTGGGGCGCAGGGGGCAGCAGGGCACCCCCACCCTGCACCTGCAGCCAGTGCCCACTTCCCCAAGGGCCAGGTTTTCCCAGTTCTGCCCTGCCCGGCAGAGCACACAAGGCCAGGATGGAGAAGAGGGATCAAGAGTGAGACAAACGGAAATAAATGGAGAAACTGGTGCCTCTGCTCTGCCTGGTGATGCCACCTGCCTCAGCGTGCTCCCCTGCCTAAGGATCCCTTCTGGCCTGGGGTTCACTTCCCCAGGGCTCCCGTCTGGTCTGGGGTCCCTGCTGGCCCGAGGCTCTGGCTGTTCTGGGGTCCCGCCTGCCCCGGGTCCCTCTTGCCCTGGGGTTCTGTGTCTGCAGGTGTCCCTCAGCCCTGCCCGTGCCTGGGGGGTCCCTCTGGGCCCGGGGCTCCAGCCCTGGGGAGGATTCCGTGCCGGCCCGAGGGTCCCCAGGCCCGGGGTTCCCCTGGCTCTGGGGGTCTCTCTGGCTGCGGGGTTCCCTCTCGGTGNCGCGGCGGGGGCCATGTGAGCGCGGTGCCGGCAGGATGCAGAAGGGGATGCGGCTCAATGACGGGCACGTCGCCCACCTGGGGCTGCTGGCGAAGAAGGACGGGGCCCGGCGCGGATACCTGAGCAAGCGGAGCGCCGACAACACGAAATGGCACACCAAGTGGTTCGCGCTGCTCCAGAACATGCTCTTCTACTTCGAGACCGACTCCAGCTCCCGGCCCTCGGGGCTCTACCTGCTCGAGGGCTGCGTCTGCGACCGCGCGCCCTCCCCCAAGCCCCCCCTCTCGGCTAAGGACTCCCTGGNCGGCCCCGGCGAGCGCAGCGCGGCGCGACCACCCCCGCAGCCGGCGGCAGGGAAGGAGGCAGGGAAGGAAGGAGGCACGGGAGAGCGGCAGGGAAGGAGGGCCGCGGCTCGGCTCGGCTCGGCGCGGCTCGGCGCGGCTCCGCTCGGCGCTGCC
>VWYO01011864.1:0-17174 GCA_013400275.1 Rhadina sibilatrix | reverse complement strand
GGGGGGCCCCGCCGAGGGGGAGGGAGCATGCCCCGCGGGGATCCGGGCCCCGCGCCCCCGCAGCTTCCGGCGCCCGTGACCTGCCCCACGCGTGACCGGGGTGGGGAGGTGAGGATGAGGCCGGTCTGTGCTGGGGCAGGGGGATGACTGCCGGGGCTGCAGTGCCCGAGCAGCGGCAGCGGGTTCATTGCGGGGGTGTCGGGCTCTGTCCGGGGCACCCCCGCTCCCCCTCGCATATAATTAATCGCCGGTAATTAGCGCGGGGCTGCGGGGCGCCTCCCAGCGGCCGCGCTCGGCTCTGCGGAGCCCCGCGTCCACCCCCCGGCCCGGTGGGTTCGGGGCAGCGGCCCCGGCGCGGCGGGGGCACCGCGGGGCTCNCTCCCGTGGGCCGGCCCCGGCTGCGCGGCCCCGCTGCTCCCCGCAGCCCTCCTGCCCCTCCCGTGCGCCCGTGCTGTGCCCGGCAGCTCCCCCGGCCCTGCGGTGCCCGCAGCCCGCCGTGGGTGCGTGATGCTCGGCGTGGGGGGGCTCAGGGCCTTGTTTTCAGGCAGATTTCGCGCTGTTCCCGCTCGCCACGTGTGTGGTTTGCACCTCCATCCCCACTCCCGGCGGGGGAAAAGCAGAGTGCGGGTCCCCTGAGCCCCCCGTGCCGGCGCCGGGCTCCAGCGCCCTTTGCCGCTGCCGATGGCCGCGGGAGACCAGCGCGGAAACACCAAAGCCCTTGGCAGGCCCTGAGAAGAGCCCGGTGCCCCCCAGCCCCGGGCCCCAGCCTGAGCAGCTCAGCCCCCCGCGGGCCCCGGGGGTTCCTCCGCAGCAGCTGCGCCGTTCCCGGCTGGGCAGGGCGTCCCTGGAGCAGCACGGCACGGACGTGGCGTGTTTGTCTGGGGCGCTTTGCTGGAGCTGGGACGCGCCGTAGCAGCCCGGAGAGACGGGACGGTACCGGGCAGGGGGGAGAAGGGCTGGCTGCCAGCTGCAGGGGCAAATCCCCAGCCCCGCTCCCAGAGCCACCGCCGGTGCCATCGGGGGGCAGCCGGGTTCAGCCCCCGACCCTCCGGCGGCGTGCGGAGCCCGCGCCCCGTGGGTGGCACAGCGGCCCCGCGGCCCCGCCGTGGGAGCAGTGCGGGGGTCCCGGCCCCGCCATCCCGGAGGCAGCGGGCCCGGCTCTGCAGGGCTTGCATAATGCCCGCCCGCCGGGCTCTGGGACGGCGCTGGGAGTGCTGCCGGCTGCCTGCAGGATGGGGCCCGGGGACACCCCCGGCACCCCGCGGCGTGGGGCAGCCCGGGAGGACCCGGCCCCCCAATCCCGGCTGTTCCTGGCGCTTGGAAAACCCTGCCAGGAGAGGCAGGCATGCAGCACCGCTGCTCCCTGGCGCGTCCCCCCCCTCCTGGCTTGGAGCGCAGGAATCTTCCCTTGTGAAGTGGAAAACCCTGGGGTTTGCCCAGCTGGGGCTCCTCGCAGCCCAGCTGCGGGGTGCAGCGCCTCGGGGGCTGTGGCAGCGAGGGGTCACCCTGCTGTGGTTGTCACTGCTGTCCCTTCAGTAACAGATGCTGCGGGCTCCTAGTTCAGCTTCCAGGAAGTTTCCCCGCCAGGCTGCAATCAGCCTTCCTGGCCAGGCTGGAAGCAGGCTTGGAATCGGGGCTCTGGCTGCTTGTGTTTGTGCAGGGGGGATCTTTCACCGTGCAAACACCGTGGGGAGGGTGCCACATCCCCTTTGCGGTTCAGAATGCTCCCAGAGTGCTGATCCCGGCTGTGAGTGAGGGGCTGCAGTCACAGGGAGCTCCCGCCAGGGCAGATCCGTCCCCGCCGCCGCTCCGCGTGGATTTGCCGCGGTTCAACGCCCGGCTTGTAATTCTGTGTAATTCCTTAGGCCCAACGGGACTGCATGCCCGCTGCTCCGCAAGCTAATTAATGGCCGGGGGATGAGATAAGCAGCGAATATTGATGGTGCAGATCCGCAGCCCGGCCGGCGGGGCGGGAGGAGCAGGTGGCACGCAGGGCCGGCTCTGCGCTCCCCCGCCAGGGAAAGCCTCGGCTTCAGGCTCACCTGAGAGCCGGCCTGCCCAGCAGCCTCCAAAGGGAAGGTGCTGAGGAAATTTCCAGCGCTGCCCGTGGGCCCCATTGGTTGTGTTCTGAGGGGATTTATCTCTCCGTGCAGCTCCAGCTGGAGCTCTGAGGACGGGGTTCCTTCCTTGCAGCAGAGCAGCTCCAGGTTTGGATTCCTTCCTTGCTGGAGTGGAGCCTGAAAGGTTCCCAATTCTCTGCAAAGGAGAAAATTTAGGAGATGGGCCTTCCAAAGCCCCTCTTTTAATGTACACATATTTTTCTCTGGGGGGATTTTTTCCCTGGAGCACAGTGAATTTTAGCATTGGTATATGTGAGAACAAGGGAGCAAAGACATATGGAAAACTGGAACACCAAAGAGGGATTTACTGCCTCTGGAAACTTTGTTTTGTTTTTCCAGAAATGAATTTTCCTTCCAACCAGCTGGATAGGGAAGATAATTTCCTGCTGGGTGAGGTCAGGCTGTGGCCTGGGGAAGGGCCCAGGGATTGGACTGGGGTGGCTGTGACCTGGCTGCTCGGGGCAGCAGTGCCAGCTGGGATGGGAGGGAATTCCCTTTTCCCCTGCCCTGGTGCCTGGGCCGTGCCACATCCCAGCCCTGCTGCTCCCACCCTGAGGTGACAGTGCTGGGATGTGCTTTCATGTGGTCACCTCTCCCCTGCTGCTCCGTGGGTGCTCAGAGGGGTGGGCAGGACGTGGGGTGCCCCAGGTGGGAGGGGCAGGGCCAAGGTGAGACCTGGAGCTGAGCAGGTGCAAGGTCCAGCCCTGATCTGACCCCAACCTCAAAGACAGGGAGGCCCCAGCGTGGGGTGAGGGCTCTGCTTTGCACATCAGTTGGGCAGCAGGAATCACAGCTGGGTTTGCCCTGTGGGTCCAGCCTGGAGCTGGATTTGGAATCACAGCTGGGTTTGCTCTGTGGGTCCAGCCCGGAGCTGGATTTGGAATCACAGCTGGGTTTGCTCTGTGGGTCCAGCCTGGAGCTGGATTTGGAATCATAGCTGGGTTTGCTCTGTGGGTGCAGCCCAGAGCTGGATTTGGAATCACAGCACCACTGAGGTTGGAAAAGCCCTCTGAGGCCATTCAGCCCAACCATTCCCCCTGCACCACCAGGGCTGCCCCAGCTCCATGTCCCCCAGAGCTGCCTCCACACAGCCATTAAACATTTCCAGGGATGAGGACCCCGCAGCTGCCCTGGGCAGCATGGGCCACTTTCCAGGCCCACATCCCAGTGCCATGGGCTGTCCCTCAGCAGGAGCCCTGAGGCACAGCAGGATGGTGCTGAGTCAGGCAGTGGCCCCGTGCAGAGCCCTTGGCTCTGGGCTCTGTGGCTCAGGAGCTGAGCTGTGTTCCCCCAGCTGGGGCTGCTCCTGAGCACACCCAGACCGTGGAGGGGGATTCCCTTCCCCATCTCCAGAGCGTTTCCCAGGGATGGGGAAACCACAGAGCACCGAGTTCACCCTGTCCTGTGCCCCCGTTCCTGAGACTGGGAGTGCTGGGGTATTTGGATGCCTTGGGGGCTTGCAGCAGCCCCTGGCAGCCTGGCAGCTCCAGCCCTGGGGTATTTGGATGCCTTGGGGACCTGCAGCAGCCCCTGGCAGCTCCAGCCCTCCCGGAGCCAAGCCCAGGCCCTGCTGGTTCCTGGCAGTGGCAGAGCTCGGGCAGCTCTCGCAGGTGCAGCAGTGGGGCCACCCGGCCGTGCCCACCCCTGCTTGGGGGGTCACGTGGGGGGTGCTCAGAGGGGCCAGGTGCCATCAGTGGGGCAGGGCTGAGCAGGTCACCCACAGACACCCCGAGCAGGGCAGCTCCCAGGCCATCCCAGGCTTTAGGATTGATGTCCCAGGCACTGGATCCCAGATCCCAGCACTGGCTGCAGGTCCATGAGCAGCTGCCCTCTGGGGCAGTGAGAATCCTTCCACCTGGTTGTCGTTCCAGGCAGTCTGGATTTTTGGAGGCTATAAATCATAATTTGTGGACTTAAACCTGAATTATTCATCAGCATTGGGGTGACACCGGGTTTTTAATTAATTAGTGTATTAAGTGATGCCATGTGGGGATTTCTGAGTGAGGGGGATGCTCACAGCTCTGGTCCCAAGGACGCCTGCCTGCCTGCCAGCCTCACCGGATAAAATCAGGGGAAAATTGATTTATTTTAATTATTTTATGAATATTTCTGTGCATGGCTCCGTCGCCTGCTCCACATGGGTGATGCTCACCTCTAGTATCCATTTCCAAATATCCTGACAGCCCATACTGAAACAAAGAAGGGAAATTGCAGCCTCTGGGATATTTTTTCTTATTGTCAGCACGGAAATGAGCTGCTGGAGCATCCAACTCCGAGGTCCTGTTTTCCCAGAGCACATAGTATGTAGGTCAGGGATGTTAAAAGCTGCCATGGCTGGCTGTGGATTTTTAGACTCATCCATCCAGAGCAGGAAAATTCTCCTCCTCTTGCCCTTTGTGTCAGCTGGAATAACCATCAGCTTCACAAACAGGCGGATGTGGCTCTGCCCACTCCGGGAGGGCGGAGGGCAGGCGGTTCCCGGGGATGGCGGGGGCATCCCCGCGGGGGAGAGCCCCCTGCGATGGCCCAGCAGAGCCGGGGAAGGGGGACGGCCACGGTTCCGCCTGGCTGGGCTGGCTCCCTCGTGCTCCCCCCGCGCTCACGCGTGTCGGGGGGCTAGGGGAGCACCCACCCCCACCCACAACAACCCAGGGGGCTGGTGGGCTGCTCAGGCTGAAAAAAATGCCCTTCTGCAAATTCTAAAAAAAACCCTGCGAGGGGCTGATTTTCTAATTTGAAGGTAACGAGTCGCTTTAAAGCTTATTTGAATTTATTTCGGAGCCCCCCTGCACATCAGGGGCCCGGAGTGACGCCGCCCCCCGCGGCAGGCAGGGCCCGCGGGAGCCGGGTGACGGTCACGGGGCTGTGGGTGCCCCTGGAGGCGCTCTCGTGATTCCCGTGGTGACCCGGAACGCTCCCGCGTCATCATTTCGGGCAGAATTGCTGCGTCCCCGAGGGAAATCCCCGCGGTCCGGGTACCCGGGCATCCCCCCGAGGCGGCTCCAGGGGCAGTGTGTCCTGCGGTGCCGGACGGACACACATCCCGGGGGCCGGGGGCACAGGGGGGGCTGGAACACACCCCGCGATGGGACAGACCCTCCTCACGGAATGGCAGCTGCTTGTTCTGGCGAGAGCAGAGTGAGGGGGTCAGGGTGAGGGGGCTCCGGCCCCAGGGCTGGCAGTCCTGTTTGCCCCAGGCCACAAAGGAACAAAAACCAGGAGTGAGCAAAGGGTCGCTGTGGGTACCTCGTGCCCTGCCCCAGGGACGCTGAGCTGGGGCCCTGATGGAGCTGGAGGCTCACCCTGGTACTCCCAGCGCTCCGCCTGGTGCCAGGAGGAGCTGGGGCTGGGCTGGGTGTGTCCGTCGGTCTGGCGCTGTCCGTGGATGCGCTGCTCAGCCCCTGCCCCAGCCAGTGCCGGGAAGCGCTCCCGGGCTGTTGGTGCGATGTGTCACTGTGATGGCAGAGAGGGATCATCTTGTAGGCGGAGATAAAAGGTGGTGGGAGTTTTATTATTCAAATATCAAATAACTTCCTCCTTCCCAGCACGCTGCACTTCCTGGGAATTGTGTGGGGATGAAGTGGAGCAGCACATGGAGCGGGGGGTGGGCTGGCAGGAGCCGCGGGGCTCCAGGAGCCCGGGGGGGCTGGCACCCCTCAGCCTCGGCTCTGCTGCCAACAACCTGGGAGCCGCCGCTGCCAGAGCCTGCGCGGGTTTCTGGGGTAAAGTGGCCCACAGCCGGCAGGTGCTGATGTGTGGGAGGTGCCTCGAGTGTGTGCAGAGGGGCAGAGGCAGTGGGACAGGGTGGGCACCTGTACCTGCTCCAGGTGCCTGCCCAGTTCCTGTCCTGGGCTCTGCAGCCCTTGTTTGAGCCCAGGCTGCTGGGGAAGGTCAGGGCACGCTAACCCAGGCTGTGCTGTGGACGTGGGGCTCTGGGTGGGTGCTCTCACCCACGGCAGCACAAAGGGCACTGTGCCATCCCCACGGACCCTGGGGGCACACACAGGGGGTCTGGGAAGGACAACCCAGGGCTCGCTGTCTCAGGGGGCTGGTTTGGGGGACTCCTGAAAGGGTCTCCCCGTGTTCCCAGTGCCATGGGGCCTCAGCTGAGCTGGGGCTGTTGGTGTTGGCTCACGGAATGTGCACACTCTGCTCTCGGGGTGGTTTGTCCCTGCACCAGGGCCTGCAAGGGACTCCCCCACACCTGGCTGGTGTTTGGGGGGGCATCTCCAGCCTTGCCAGCCCGATGAGCTCTTCTTGATGCAGTTACAGGGGAAGGGATGTCAGGTGGGTGTAAAGCTGGGGTACAGAACAGCACCCATAGGGAACACAAATGTTTGGTGGATTTTCCCTCGGAGCCATCTCTTTGCCAGTAAAAGCCTCTGGGAGTGGGAGGGAAGGAAAGGGGGTGGGATGCGAAGGGCTGGGGAGCTGCTGCAGCTCTAGAGGTGTCCTGCAGGCAGGCACAGAGCTCTGGGCATGGCAGGGGAAGGGGTGGGCGATGGATGATGGTGTTTGACATCGGGGTGTGTGATGGATGGGGGTGTTTGTCATGGGAATGGCTCCATGAGGAGAAAGCTTGTCCAGAGGCTCAGCAGTAGAAGATCCTGCACTTAGAGGATCCATGGCAGAAGTGAAGGAGCTGCACCTTCCCCGGGGCCCTGCAGTTGCTCCCCAAAGGTGAAAGTTGTTTCTGAAGGAGGGCTCTGCTGTGCCCGTGGGCACTGTGGGCTCCCAGCCCCCCTCTCCTCCTCTGCCAGAGCCGGAGGGGCTGGGTCAGCTCCCAGGGTGTCACCCCCAGGCCTGAGCCCTGGGTGGGCACGGGCTGGGGCTGCTGCCCTGTCCCCCCACCACCCCGGGCTCACCCAGAGCCTCCTGTGCCCGTCTGGGGGTCCTTCTCCCCAGCACCCCTGGGCCTGACTGGGGCAGGAAGGGAAGAGCCTTGTGGTGTTTTCACGGCACTCATGGCACAGCCGGGGGCTGCCAGGTCCTGCCAGGCTGCTGCTCCTTGGCTTTGAGGCAGCTTTTCCCCGTGAATTCAGGTCCCTGATGAAAGGCAGCAGAGGAGCAGATGATGTCAGGATGAGCTCGTTCCAGCGGGTTTGGTTTAGCCCAGTTATTCCGGGCAGTATCCGGCACTGCAGCGTGGTACCTGTTTCCTTGGAGACTGCAGGGAAGCAGAGGAGCGGCACAAAGCCGGCGGCGGCGGCACCGCGCACAATTAGCACAAACACTGCAAATGTCAAGGGAGGCTAAAAATAGCCCCGCGGCGCGGCCACCCCCCGGGGCCTGGGGAGCAGGACACGGGGCACCCGAGGAGGGACCCGGGCTGTGCTCAGCCTCACCTCCCGGGCGCTGCGGGCTCCAGCCCGTGCCCGAGGGGCTCACGGGCCACGCAGGCAGGAATGCGGGCAGGGACCAAAGGATCAAGGAGTCACCGAGGTTGGAAAAGGCCTCTAAGACCACCAAGGCCGAGCATTAACCTGTGGATGCTGGTGGGGATGCAGGTCCAGCTCAGCATCCTCTGCTCGCTCCCCAGGTGAGGGTGTCCCCAGGTTCAGGACTGCGGCACCCTTGGGTGGCTTTGGTGGATTTAGGTTTTCCTGAAGCTGGGTCTTTGCCCAGCAGGATTTTCCCTCGGGTTTTCCTGGCCAGTGGCGTGGCTCTGCTGAGGGCAGCCTGTGGTGGCCGGGCTCCTGCTGTTCCCAAACCTGTTTTATTTCACTGGCCCAGCCTGGGGTGGGTCAGGAGGTGCTTTCTGCCAGCCCTGTGTGGGGCGTAACCGTCACCCCTGTGCTCGCCCCCACAGCACTACTTCACTGTTAACTTCAACCACGAGAACCAGAAGAGCCTGGAGCTGAGGACCGAGGACGCCAAGGACTGCGACGAGTGGGTGGCAGCCATAGCTCACGCCAGGTGTGCCCCGTGCCCGCGGCTGGGGCTCCAGGGAGGCCGTGCTGAGGGGGGCCGGGGGCAGCCTGAGCTGGACACTGCCAGCAGGCAGAGCAGGACACCTCTGCCCCCTGCCCCGTGCTGGGGACACTCATGCTGAGCGGGGCTGTGTTCAGTTGTTCCCCTGTCCCCGTTCCCATCCCGCTCCCGTGGCACCGGCCTGGCACTGCCTGTCCCAGCCCAGAGCCAGNCGCGGGGCAGGGGCGGTGGGGCAGGGGCGCGGGGCAGGGGTGCGGGGCAGGGGCGCTCACGGCCGTGTCTGCTGCAGCTACAGGAACCTGGCGACAGAGCACGAGGCGCTGATGCAGAAGTACCTCCATCTCCTGCAGATCGTGGAGACGGAGAAGACCGTTGCCAAGCAACTCCGGCAGCAGATCGAGGACGGGGAGATCGAGATCGAGCGCCTCAAGGCCGAGGTGAAGCGCCCGGCGGTGCCCCGGGGATGCAGTGACGCTCCTGGGGTGACCCGTGGCAGGGCGGGTGNGCCAGTGGCGTGGCTCTGCTGAGGGCAGCCTGTGGTGGCTGGGCTCCTGCTGTTCCCAAACCTGTTTTATTTCACTGGCCCAGCCTGGGGTGGGTCAGGAGGTGCTTTCTGCCAGCCTTGTGTGGGGCGTAACCGTCACCCCTGTGCTCGCCCCCACAGCACTACTTCACTGTTAACTTCAACCACGAGAACCAGAAGAGCCTGGAGCTGAGGACCGAGGACGCCAAGGACTGCGACGAGTGGGTGGCAGCCATAGCTCACGCCAGGTGTGCCCCGTGCCCGCGGCTGGGGCTCCAGGGGGGCCGTGCTGAGGGGGGCCGGGGGCAGCCTGAGCTGGACACTGCAGCAGGCAGAGCAGGACACCTCTGCCCCCTGCCCCGTGCTGGGGACACTCATGCTGAGCGGGGCTGTGTTCAGTTGTTCCCCTGTCCCCGTTCCCATCCCGCTCCCGTGGCACCGGCCTGGCACTGCCTGTCCCAGCCCAGAGCCAGGGGTTCACCCTCGGGATGAAAGCCCATCAGGAAGGGATCCACCTGGGACAGCAAGCCTGGGCAGGAAGGGGTTTGTCCAGGCTCCTGTCTGCCCTGGGAGTGCTGCACAGCTCCCCTGCCAGGCAGAGCAGTGCAGGTGCCTCTCCGGGGAAGGAAGGTGCTGGGCTGGCAGCGCCGAGTGGGATCAGGGCTACAGGGACTGGGACAAACCCCAGCTCCTGCAGCCCCTGCCAGGAGCAGGGCCTCGCAGGAGCTTGTGCCACACACGTCCTGCTGGAACCCCTGCAATGTGGCAGCTTACAGGGGTTGGCTTGGCCACGGGGGTTTGGGGACTTCTGTGACTCCCACGGTTTCATTACAGTTTGCTCTGCCCCTCCTGTCTGCCCCTTGTGCCAGCCCACATCCCCCCGGACGGGCCCTTTCCGAGCAGCAGCATTCCCAGCTGCAGCAGCTGCCCCCTGGTTCGTTCCCCCTGCCGGGGNCCCCGCGTGGGCCGGGGCCGGGGCTTACACCGCTGTGCGCTTCTGCTTCTCTTAGCGACACAGGGCTGGGCCTCCTCCCGCAGGAGGGGCCGGGGCATCGTCTCCCTCGGGGATTTTCCCCGCAGGGGTGGGGCAGCCGGTGGCTGTGGCTGTGCCACCCCAGCTCTGTGCGTCTGGGGGGCTGCAGAGGATCCTGGAAGCTCTTGCAGCGCGGAAGGGTTCGTGCCAGCAAGGAGCTGGGGAGTGGGCCGGGGAGCTGGTCCTTGCCTCTTGTGAGAGAAGAAAGCAGTGGCTGTGTCCTCGAATCCCAGGGTGGTTGGGGCTGGGAGGGATCCCACAGCCCGTCCTGCCCCGCCCTCCCCGCGGCCCCTCTGGAACCGAACCGGCTGCTCCAGTCTCGCCGGTGCCCACCTTTTTTCCTCCTTTCTGTCCAAAACGGGACGCCTTCCCCCCACCCAAGAAAAGTCCTCTTTCCGAGTTCTTTCCTTCTGTTCTCTTCTGCAAAATCAAAATCCAGATCCCGTTTTCCCAATTTCCCACCCTCTGGATGGCACATGTGCTGCTTTCTTGCATTTCCCCGTCACTTTCCAAGTGGTTTTGGCCGTGGGGGCCGGGACAGGCGATGAGCGGAGGAGGGAGAGAAAGCGCAGGGAGGAACCGTGAGAGGCGGGCCCGGGAGCTGGCGGCTCTGATCCCGCGTGTGCGGGAAGGGCCGGGGGGGCTGCTCCCCGCCTGCACATCTTGGGGGCCAAATGCTCAAGCTTCTTCTGCCATTTGCTCTCCAAGTTGTGTTTATTTTGAGTTGCTGTGAAGGCTTTTTTTGGGAAGCAGGGATGGGGCTTGGATTGGACACCCATCGGGATCTCCAGGTCCCGGTCCTGGCGGGGTTCAGAGGTGCTGAGGAGTCAGGGAGAGCTCAAGGAGCCCTGACAGCTCTGCCACGTTTCTCCATCTGCTTCATCCACGGATTGAGTCCCCATCCCTGGAGGGATTTAAAAGCCATGTGGATGTGGCACTTGGGGACAGTGGCGGGTTAGTGGTGGCCTTGGCAGGGCTGTGATCGGGCAGACTTGATGATCTCCGAGGGCTTTCCAGCCTGAAGTCTCTGTGTGCCTGTGGCTCTGGGAGTCTGTGGTGCCCATTGGGACAGACCCAGCACAGCGTGTCCTGTGTCTGTCACTGAGCCAGGGGCTCACGCTGCTCCTGGGCACAGCAGCAGCTCGGGATGTGCTTGGACTGTGGATGTGGCACTTGGGGACAGTGGCGGGTGGGATGTCCTCAGCCCCTGGGATGCCCCCAGTCCCAGGGATGCCCCCAGCCCCTGGGATGCCCCCAGCCCCAGGGATGCCCTCAGCCCCTGGCAGTGCTGGCCAGCTGCTCACCTCTGTGCCCACAGATCGCGTCCCTGCTCAAGGACCACGAGCGCATCCAGGCCAGCCAGAGCAGCGCGCCCAGCGACGATGACAGTGACATCAAGAAGATCAAGAAGGTGGGTGGTGGCGAGGGTTGGCACCCGGGGGGGCCCAGCGGGCACGGCAGACGCGCTCCGTGGGGGGCTGGAGGAGGTGTCTGAGCAAGTGCTGCTGTCAGCAGGGTTGTTTAGGAGGAAAATGTGTTCTCCCCATGCGGGAGCTCGGCTGTTGGCACGGCGCTCCCAGCACTCCCGGGAGCACAAGGTGTCTCAGACAGTGCTGCCTCCTGCACCACCAGCCCCTCTGACTTCTGTTCCCATGGCTGTCACAGCTTCTGTTTTTGGCAAAAGCCATCACCCCGGCAGCATTCCCACAGGGAGCAACAGACCGGCCCTGGGCAGCCCCTGTCCAGAGCAGGACGTGCCCAGTTACACCAGGAAGGGATCTTAAAGCTCATCTCCTCCCACCCCCTGGTGTGGGCTGGCACACCTTCCACTGCTGTCCCAGGCTGCTCCAAGCCCCATCCAACCTTCCTTGAACACTTCAGGGATGGGGCAGCCTGTGAGAGGCTTTTAAATGAACTGTGGGATTCCCAGCCTGGAGGGTTCAGAACAGCACCAGGAAGGAGCAGCAGCACACACACCCGGGTACAGAGCCAGGGAGGGTCCCTGCCCTGTCCTTACCTCCCAGCACTGCTCCCTCAGGTGCAGAGCTTCCTGCGGGGCTGGCTATGCCGGAGGAAGTGGAAGACCATCATCCAGGACTACATCAGGTCCCCCCACGCCGACAGCATGCGCAAGAGGAACCAGGTGGTGTTCAGCATGCTGGAGGCCGAGGCCGAGTACGTCCAGCAGCTCCACATCCTGGTCAACAACTTCCTGCGGCCGCTGCGCATGGCCGCCAGCTCCAAGAAGCCGCCCATCACACACGACGACGTCAGCAGCATCTTCCTCAACAGGTGAGCTCCGTCCTGGGCTCCGGGAGCCCTGCGGCGTCCCAGCGGCTCCCGCTGCCCTCCCCGGTGCTGGCTGCTCAGCGCCAGGGCTCCCCAGGAGCCTGCAGCTCCATCCTGCCCTGTGCCTCCAGGAGCCCTCTGTGCTGCCCCCAGCAGCTGCCCCTCAGCCAGCCCGGGGGCTGCCCTGCTCCCCCTGGGCTGGGGATTTTGTCTAATTCCTGGTTATTTACCTCTGGATCGTCTGTCTGCTGTTGGTTTGGCTCAGTCCTGTCTCGGTTCCTCTTCCAGTGAAACCATCATGTTTTTGCACCAAATTTTCTACCAAGGCCTGAAGGCGCGGATCTCCAGCTGGCCCACGCTGGTGCTGGGTGAGTGCTGCTGCCTCCTCTCCTCCCCCTCCTGCTGCTCCTTCTCCTCCTGCAGCTCCACAGGCACTTGCCAGCCGGCAGCAAGGCACCCCGCACACCCTGCCCTGGCTTGCTCACGTCGGCCACAGGGAAAAAACCCCACAGTGACCAAATTCTGGTGTTGCTGGGTCTGCTGGGAGGAGTGAGCTGGGACCAGACTGTGCACAGGGAGGCTGATGCTGGAGAGAATCACTCTGCCCCATCAGACCCTCCTTAAATCAGGCTGGGGGGCACAAGGGGCAGGAGATGCTGCTGCTGCTGCTCTGGGTGGGTGAGGGGGATCAGGGGGCTGTGCCGGGCTCCCAGGCGAGGGCTGGAGCCTCCCACCCACATCCCCTGCTCTGCCTGCAGCCGACCTGTTCGACATCCTGCTGCCCATGCTGAACATCTACCAGGAGTTTGTGCGGAACCACCAGTACAGCCTGCAGATCCTGGCCCACTGCAAGCAGAACCGCGACTTCGACAAGCTGCTCAAGCACTACGAGGCCAAGCCCGACTGCGAGGAGAGGACCCTGGAGACCTTCCTCACCTACCCCATGTTCCAGGTGACCACTGCAGCCAGGGCTGGCCCCGGGGATGCTGAGGGAGGTGGGGTGCACAGTGCAAACCCCCTCCCCACGGCATTGCAGGGCTGAGGGTGGCCTGGGGCTGGAGCCCGGTGGCCCCGCACGGCTCCTGGGATCTGCTGGGGCCATCACTGTGGGAGGGCCCCGGGTGCTGCTGGCTCCCCGGTCACCCCACTCCTCTGGGACTGGGACAGGGAGCAGCAGGCTCCTGGGCACAGCCCCTGGTTATTCCCCCTCTTCATTCAGCTGGGGCACAAGGAGCTTTGAAGCTTCACTGCACAGGTCAGGGTGTCCCTGGCCAGGGTGTTCTCAGCCATGGCAGGAGCAGCCCAGGGTGGGCCCCTGCTGTCCCCAGTGCCCCCACTGACCTCTGCTCTGTCCCTGCAGATTCCCAGGTACATCCTGACCCTGCACGAGCTGCTGGCTCACACGCCCCACGAACACGTGGAGAGGAACAGCCTGGATTATGCCAAGTCCAAGCTGGAGGAGCTGTCCAGGTGAGAGCTGCTGATCCATCCGGGGGGTGTGGCACAGGTCCTGGCCAGGGGCAGCCTTTCCCAGCTCTCTTGGATGATGAAACGGGGGCTTTGGAGGACAGGGATGGCTCCGAGTGCCTGCTCCTGTCCTCTGTTCAGGGCTGGCAGGGCTGTGGGGCTGCCCCATGGAAGGCACTGAGTGCCTCTGGGATCTCCACAGCAGCACTGGGGAATTGGCCATAATTCCCTGGTTTTTACCATCTTCCTTCCCAGCCCATGGACTGGAGTGTTCTGGATGCCAGGGCCATACTCTAAGTTCTGTAAAGAGTTTCCATCCCTTTCCCCACTCCTCAGGGAGCAGGGGTATCAGAGGGGGCTGGTGATGGGGGGTCTGGCTGCCCCAAACCTGAACCCTGTGATGTCCAAGCACTCACTTTTCAATATTTGTCAGCCTGGAGGCACAGTCTGGGCAGATGTACCTCTGGCTCTGTCTGGGTGGATACTGCTGCAATTCCCCTGGTGTTCCTTCAGGTTGGGTTTTACCTGGTGCAGCCCCACCATGTGTCCAGAGGGGCTGGGAAAACCTGTGCAGATCCCAGCCCAGCTGGGATTTTCCCCTCTCCATCCTTCAGGATCATGCACGACGAAGTGAGCGAGACTGAGAACATCCGGAAGAACCTGGCAATAGAGAGGATGATCATCGAGGGCTGTGAGATCCTGCTGGACACCAGCCAGACCTTCGTCAGGCAAGGTCTGTGTCAGTGCCACCTCCCCTCCCCTCTGTGCTCAACGTGAGCCCCGTGGCCCCGTCCTTGCCCTGTGCGCTCTGCTGGCCTGTGACATTTAAAAAGTACCTCAGTTCTGAGTTTCTGCTGACCAGAGATACATCCCTTGGGGCAGTTCTGGCACTCGGGGGCAGTTTGGTGGCTGCACTTTCCCCCTGGCGGCGCGGGAGGTGCCTTGGGGCTGCTGCTGCTGCTGCCGCACCCAGCGAAGCAGCAGCCGGAGCACCCTGGTGGGATGGGCACAGGGTGGGATGGGCACAGGGTGGGCTGGGCCCACGGCTGCTGCCCCCCATGCTGAGTGACCATAACCCGGGGCCGGGGCCAGCCCTGGCTCCTGGGGACCCGCCGGGAGCCGCCCCGGGCCCCGGCGCGGTGCGGGGCTGACGGCGGCTCCCCCGCAGGCTCCCTGATCCAGGTGCCGATGTCGGAGAAGGGGAAGATCACGCGTGGCCGGCTGGGCTCGCTGTCGCTCAGGAAGGAGGGCGAGCGGCAGTGCTTCCTCTTCTCCAAGCACCTCATCATCTGCACCCGCGGCTCCGGCGGGAAGCTGCACCTCACCAAGGTGAGCTCGGGGGGACCCTGCCGAGGAGGGGCTGCTGCTGCTGCTGCTGCTGCTGCTGCTGCTGCTGCTGCTGCTGCTGCTGCTGCTGCCTGCCCGTGGGTGGGGAGGGACAGAGGGTGGCCCAGCTGTGGGCCGGGCTGGCCGGGCTCTCGGCTCCAGGGACCGCCTTGCCCTCCCCTCGGGGCAGGGCTGGCAGCCTGTGCCCACCTGGATTTATCTCCCGTGGTCCTTGTCGGAGCTGAGTCACGGGAGGGATGAGAAACGACCAGATCTCGATAAGAATTCACCCTGATTTTCAGCAGAAATGCTGACAGTCTATTCTGGAAGGAACTGGAATCGCAGCCCGGGCTGTCTGTGGCACTCCTGGCTCCTCTGGTCGCTCCCTGGGCCCCCGTGTTTGTCTGGGGAAGTTTGGCAGTTAATTGAGCAAGAATCTTACAGAAATTGCTTGTTACTGGCATTAAATTATCAGTTTGAAGAATTACAGTCCGTGGCAAAGAGCTGATAATTGCGACAACAGACTTTGGGAAAATTAAATTTAAAGCTCCTATTAAATAATTTATAAACAAATTAGTTGATCAGTTTGACAAGGAGGAGCCAGCGATCCCAGCAGGCACAGATCTTTGTTCCCAGTGAAGGCAGGAGCTGTGTGTGTGTCCCCCTCCCCTGAGCTGTGTGTGCCCCTCCCCGGGGACATCCACCCGTCCCCATCCCTGGCGTGGGGGACAAGGAACCGCCAGCCCTGGGGGGGTCCCGCTGCTGGGGGGGCTGTGTGGGGGGTCCCCAGCCCCCAGGGTGCTGGTGCTGAGCCCCCTGCCCCCCTGCAGAACGGTGTCATCTCCCTCATCGACTGCACGCTGGTGGAGGAGCCCGAGAGCACCGACGAGGACGGTACGTGCTGGGGACGGGGCTGCGGGCGCGGGGGAGGTGGAGCAACCTCGGGTGCCAGTGGATTTGAGGAACCCATGGCTGAGGTTCAATTAGATTAATTAATTACTGTGAGCCAAGCAGGCCCACACTCAGTCAGGCCTGACCTTCCTGGGGCAGCCAGCAACCCACAAAAACCTGAACAAACCCTCCCTGAAACCCGACCAAAGCCCCAGCTGGGAGAGAGGGGATGGGAAAGCCTTGTCCCAATCACTGGGTGGGGTTTTTCTCTTCCAAAGCCAAAACATCAGGACAAGACATTGACCACCTTGACTTCAAAATCGTGGTGGAGCCGAAAGACTCCTCATCCTTCACCGTCATCCTGGTGGCCTCGTCCAGGCAGGAGAAGGCTGCGTGGACCAGTGACATCAGCCAGGTAGGAGCCAGCAGGGAGGGGCTGTGCAGGGGCTGCGGGGTCCCTGCTGGGGGCTTGGGCACACAGATTAACACCCCATTTGCTGCCTGCCTGCGGCCCCACCGCCCGCCCTGCCCCTGGGTTTGCACCCCGGGGGCTCTCCTGGGCTGCTGGGCCCTGCAGTGAGCAGGGAGGTCTCTGGCCTGGAGAAAGCCAAGCCCTGACTTCCCCCACCTGCCGCCTGTGTCTCTGGCAGTGCGTGGACAACATCCGCTGCAACGGCCTGATGATGAACGCCTTCGAGGAGAACTCCAAGGTCACCGTGCCCCAGATGATCAAGTGAGTGTGGGAGAGGGGCTGGGACACAGCCAAATGCTGCCAGGAGCCTCAGGACCACTGTGACCTCCCTGGGGACCCCCGTGGCCTCCCTATGTGCTCCTGGGCTGTTCCAGTGTGGTGATCAGGAGCGTTGATAAGCTGCTGAGGGATCTGCGCGTGCTCAGGGAGGTGGGAATGGCAAGGGGGAGAGTTTAGAGGAAAATAACCGTAGTAAAGAGGGGCTAAAAGTGCCAGAAGGGAGGGGCATGGGGGCTGTTGTAGGTCCTGGGGTGCAAAGGTTGTGCTGGGACATTTGTGGGACAAGGGGGGCTGTTCCCAGCTGTGGGACGGGGCAGGACGGGGGTGTTCCTGCCCCATCCCCTGCTGCCAGGCAGGGGAAGGGGTTTGGTTTGTGTGCACCTGCTGAGGGCCCATCCACACCCCTCTGCCTGCTGAGCACTCCACCCCTTCCAGGGTGGGGATTTCCAGGTTTTCTGCTGGGAGAATTCCCACCCACAAACGGGGCTCCTCCTGCACCACTGTCCATGGTCTCTTGGCTTCGTTCCAGGCTGGAACCACAGGTGTCTTGTTTCTCTGCAGGTCTGATGCCAGCTTGTATTGTGATGATGTTGACATTAGGTTCAGTAAAACGATGAATTCCTGCAAGGTCCTGCAGATCCGCTATGCCAGTGTGGAGCGGCTGCTGGAGAGGCTGACGGACCTGCGCTTCCTGAGCATCGACTTCCTCAACACCTTCCTGCACTCCTACCGCGTCTTCACCACCGCCCTCGTCGTCCTCGACAAGCTCATCACCATCTACAAGAAGCCCATCAGCGCCATCCCTGCACGGTGAGGCCCCGCTGTCCCTGCTGCCACCCTGGC
>VWYO01011863.1:167-30144 GCA_013400275.1 Rhadina sibilatrix | reverse complement strand
TAGTGTGGGGGGGGGGGGGGGGAGGGGGTGGGTGGGAGGGGAGAGAGGCTAAAAAATCCAGGTATGACTTTTAAAGCTGACAAATAAATAATTCCAGAAATTCGTACCAAAGAAAATCCACTGATCCTCATTGCCTTTGGGAGAAAAACTACCTAAATCATGAAATAATACTAATAACAAAGAAAAATCCTGAAAGACTTGATATTGTTTAAATGTAAGCTTGAATTAATATGCCTTTGTAAATAGAACTGATCATCCAGATTTTTATGCTTTAGAAACTGATAGGGAAATTTTCACTGATTCAAAAAAGTAAGGAAAATGCACAACACCTTACCTCTTTCCAAATGCAGACTTTAACCCCATTGGAAGACATTTATCATTCTTATTCAAAAGCAAGGGCAGCTCTTGCCTTAGGGGTGCTAGGATCCATTCCCAGCAGAATTTTATAATTCTCAGTACAAATCTTTGTGAGCTTTTCTTCCCTCCAGTGCCAAGTACAGACAGTGCACATGAAAGCACAAATGAGACACTGTCACACATGAGACAGGGACATGCACAGGGATGGAAAAGATGCTACACCTTTGCCTATACAGAATGGGGTAACCCCGCAACCTGTAAAGCATTCCAGGTTTTATTGTTATAAAGAAAAGGAGATCAAGGTAGGATGTTGTCTGTTTAGTCAGTGACAGAATCAATAGCAGAGAAATGTTAAAAATCCGAACAGATGTCCTGCTTACTCTGAAGTTATGCAGACCAGTCAGTCCATGTTGTATTATGGTAGCTAATGCAATAGACAGCACAATGTGTTGCTCCTTGACCTGGGTGTAGAAACATAAATGTGAGTGAAGGAAATGGATTACAGTTACTTGTTTTCTAAAACAAGTAGATATCTAATTTGGTTTTATTTTTTTTTCCTGATAATAATTGACTAAAAAAAAACAAAAACAAAAACAAAACAAAACAAAAAAAAAAGTGAGGTTATTTAAGTTACAGTTAATGTTTAAAAAAACCATTTATTTGAATAATTTAAAATGCATGGTGTAGGAAAACTCTCTTTTCTGGGTGAATTTTGATGATAGTCAAAATTTGACCTGATTTGGAAGAGACCTCACAGATCATCAAACAGTAAGAATTAGTTTTAATATACTGGAAAAGCTGAAGTCTCCCAACAGCTTTCTGTCCTTTATGAAAAAATAAATTGTACAATTTTTCCTTTTTTCCTTTAGCATGTGGCTGTTCCCAAGATTATTTACACATTTAAGCAGTTGGAGTATCTTTTTTGGGAGCCTAGGCTGAGGAATTTGAGCCTGTTCAGCCTCAAAAGACAAAGCAGGGAGACCTAATCAATGTCTATAACTATCTGAAGGGAGGCTGTCCAGAGGATGGAGCCAGGATCCTCTTGGTGGTGCCCCCAAGCAATAGGACAAGAGAAAATGGGCAGAAACTGATGTACAGAAAGTCCTATCTAAATCTGAGGAAGAACTTTATTGTGCAGGTGATCACACACTGGAACTGATTGTCCAGAGAGGTTGTGAGGTCTCCCTCACTGCAGAAATTCAAGAACCATATGGACCCAATCCTGTGCCATGTGCTCTGGGATGACCTTGCTTAAACAGGGAGATTGGACCGACCAGATGATCCAGATGATGTGGTCTCTTCCAACCTTAACAATTCTGTGATTCTGTGACTCTTTTACAGACCATAGATTTGATATCAATATTGATCAGCACTCTAATAAAAAGATCAGAACAAGGAAACTGTAATATGAATCTTTGTGTGCTGGGAAGTTTACAGCAAAGAGAAAAAAAAAAATATCCTGAGGTTAAGAAACAAAAGAAAAAAAACAAAATTAATTCATTATTTAGGCTAATTGTTTCATCTTATGCATTATGAAAATAGTAACAGAAATGCACAAAAATATTTACACTTAGAGGCTTAGATGCACACATGTTGGGCTTCTCCATGTGGTTACTACAGCAGAGAATATTGTAGCAGAGGCCACACTGATGGTTTTAAAAGTTTTACTGAATTACTACAGGTCACTAGTTAAGCAAACTAGCTAAGTTTGCTCTATTACCAGTAATAAAGAGGCCATCAGCTAAGTATCCTTCACTAGCAAAAACATGAAATTGAGTCAAAGCCAGATGAAAATGCCTGTTGCCTTTTACAAGTTTAGATCAAGAACTTTTTTTCCTTTTAGCCTTATGTAGAAATCTCACTTCTGGTTTGTATGAAAGTCACAGATTAAAATCATATTGCTTTTCTGTAATTTCTTAAATTTAAAAAAAAAAATCAATATTATTTATCTCCTTTAAATGTATTTATTTATTGTATAATTGTTTAGGAAATCAGCATCTTGAAGTCAAAGTCCATAAAAATATTGCATATTTACATACTCTAGTAGAATTACCACACAAAAGCTGGTAGAGGTCTTGTAGTCTTATGACTGGAGGAGAGCTTGCTTTGAAAGCATGTGCACTCCTGATGCTGGATTTATAAAGTTGTTATTAAAGTCCAGAAGCAGGACTAGCCAAGTGCATGAAGCAGCCTAAACAATGCATTTCATGGGTATCAGTACAATCCCTATGTACACAGTAAATGGATGGTATATAACTGAAGCAACCCAAAGACTGTTACTCTTTCTACAGGAAGTAAGCAATTCATCATGCCATATCTTAAGGTATTGTGTAACACATTATAACACCACAGTGCTCCAGAATGATAAAATATTAGCTACCAGCCAAATATTTAGAGTAATTTGCCAAAAAATCCTGTTTGTCTTCATTCATCTCCCTGTTATACTCTTAGACGTTTTTTCCCCCAGCCTACTGCTGAAATATTACTAGCTTTGACTCAAACCATTTGCCCATCATTTTCCACCCACTTTTCTCCTGTAATATTTTGTAGATACTGCTTTCAAATTGTTTCCTCCCAAAGGATAAGCTTCTTGCTTTTACTGAGAATACCAGGTTTGGTACCAGGGAATCAACATAGAGAAGGAAGGATAAATGCATTATCTGGATTTTATGAAAACAATATATCATAAATTCATGCTTTGGAACTTAATTCATTATGGCTTAATTTTAAGAGCTAAATCTCTGAATGGAAATCAGATATGAAAATAATGTTAAAAACTCCACAAAAATTGTTTAACTTCTACAGAAAACTCAACAGTATTTACTTACCTCTAAATATTAAAGTCCTCATCCATGGATGTATCAACTCACCATGATTCCTTGGCAGCATCTCATGCAATAAGGGAAGTTGAATAAGTCAGTGCTTCAGGGATTCAAGCCATATATCCACCAAAAGTGGATAGGTTTTAAACAGCTCACTGAGTCAAAGACAATCTTTTATAACTGATTGAGATGTTATTAAAATATTCTATTAAAAAGAAAATAAACAATTAACCAAAGCCCCTCAAAAATCTCAAACTGTCTAATTTAATATCTCAAAACATTTTAGAAGCAGAAATGTGAATGAAGACTTAGTAGTATGCAAAAAACCACATAATATAATACATATGATAATATATAATATTGATATGATAAGATTGTAGTATACTGACAACCAAACAAGTACAAAGGCAATAGAGGACAAAAATCACTGCAAATCAGAATACAATTAATAAAGGAAAACAAAAGTATTCTCCAGTGGATCCCTTAGATTTTTAAAGAAATTCTCTAATGAAGCTATGGATGAAAGTAATTAATTCCTTTCATAATATATTTCTATTCTATTTTTCTTTTTGCATTATTCCTGAAGTTTTATACAACTCACCATGCTGGTTTTGTCCAGGGTAGAGTGAAATTTCATCAGAATATCTGGTAGGGAACTAGGTTTTGAATTTGTTCTGGAAACAGGGTTGATAATGTGGAGATGTTTTTGTTATTGCTGACACAGCAAGGCACAATATTCTGCTTCTCACATCATCCCATTAGAAAGGAGGAGGGGGCTACATAAGAGTTGGGTGGGTTCATAGCCAGGACAGTTGACCCCAGCTGACCAAAGGGATATCCCAGACCACATGGTGTCAGCATCAGCGTATAAAGCTGGGTGGAAGAAGGAAGGTGGGAACATTCAATGTGGTGATGTTTGTTTTCCCAAGTCACTGTTAGGTGTGGCAGAACCTGCTTTCCAGGACTTGGCTGCCTGTGGGAAGTGGTGAACCAATCTGTCTCTCTTTGCTGGCATGTACAGCATTTGCTTTACCTTTTAACTCTCTTTATGTCAACCCATGTGTTTGCCCACTTTTTTGCAAACTGATCATCCATTTCTCTCCTTTATCCCACTGGGAGAGAGAGAGCAAGCAGCTGTGTGGGGCTTAGTTACCACCTATGGTTAAGCCACAAGACTTCCAAAAAGCATTATAAAGTAAAAGGAAGGCAAGAAAAAGACAAGAAAGAAAACTATTTTTTTTTGGTTGGTTGGTTGTGGGGTTTTGTTTGTTTGTTTGTTTTCTTGTTGTTGTTGTTTTGGTTGGTTGGTTGGTTGGTTGGTTGGGTTTTCTTCTGGAAACCCAAACTGCATAAGAAGTTATTTACATGCTTACTTAGTGAAAGCCAGAGGTCTTTGTATTATGTTCAAAACACTCTTTATACTGAAATCTTTTCTGTGATCATTTACATTAAGAGTTAGTCAAAGCTGATGGGCATCATGCTGCACGGGGTTCAGTCAGACATGCTGAGATATGAAAGATCTTTCACCTGGCACATAATTTCTGCTATCTCAGTTTCACTACAGGAGAAAGATCCCAATAACTGTGTGAAACTGTAACATCTGACAGTGATGGGGTTTGTTTCAAGAATTTTTATGCCTCTCTTTGTCAAGTGATGGGAAGGACATTTTCCACTCTGTCTTGTGTTATGGAACCAAAAAATGCGTATTCTATTTCATCTGTTGAAAGCAGTTGGGGAGATGTTTTTACAAGATGTTTTTATAAGAGATGACTCTTGTAACTCTGGGAGGAGGGGGCAGGTGCCTTCTGATAATGGGCCAACTGTTAAAACCAGGTGGGGCAGTGTTTCTTATCTTTTTCACCACTAGTCCTCCCTCCAGGGGGATATTTTCTGCTAATGAGCCATTAAGGCTTATTAAGGGCCTGACATATTCCATCATCCCATTATGAGATGCTCCACCCAGTGCGGGGAGCCAACCATTCCTACCTGGATAAAAACTGAGACGTAGGAGCACAAGGTATCTGGTTCCACTGGATTCCTGGAGGAAGACTGGACCCTTCTGACCATCACTGGACCCTTTTCTCTCAGGATGATCTCTGCTCCAACAGAACCACATCTGCCACTCCAGGAAGACTTACTTTTGGACTGCTTCCAACACCCTGACCAACAGGGTGTCAGGTTGTAGCTCTGACTCTGTCAGGGTTTCTAGAATTGTTTTTAATTTGTTTGGTTTTTTACTACTACATTTGTATTGTTAATATTCCTAGTGAAGAACTGTTATTCCTATTCCCAAATCTTTGCTTGAAAGCCCTTAATTGCAAAATTATAATAATTTGGAGGGGATGGGGGGTTTACATTCTCCATTCCAAGGAAAACTCCAGCTTTCCCTTGTAGATACCTGTCTTTTCAAACCAGGACAAACTCCTTTTATTATACACACCCTGCCAAATAGTGCCACCCTTAAGCACTACTGCAGTTATCAGCTGGTTAGGGTATCACATCACTGGAGATGGACAAAGAAGTAATTTACTTCCTTTATCCATGCCAGAGCCCTAGAAAGTCAAGCCCGTTGCTGCTACCAAAGATGTGATAGGGAAAAGGTGCCAGATGCTCTGTGGTTGAGAACAGCATTTGTTGTCTTTATCCCTCCATGGCAATGAGAGCAGTATGACAGCTTTTTTGCATGCCTTACTGTTTGTCTCTTCTCCTTCTCCTCTATTTTTTCTAAGTCTTCCACCATTTTCTTTTGCCCCTCCATTTTCCATGGAGAGGACCATTTTAATTTTTTGGCTGGCCATTTAATTTTGGCTTGGCAAGTCAGGGTGGCACATTTTACTGTTTTGATGAAAAATCTTGGAAAAAATTCTTGCTTTGCAGTACACCAATAAAAGCCTAAATTTGCTGGAAAATAAAATTATAGGGTACCTGGGACTGTTGAATTTTTGTTTAACTCTTCATTTTTGGACAAAACTTTAGTTACAATGTTACTTCTTTCTTTTTTAAGTAAGTCATACTCATGGTACGATCCCATTGTCACTGAAGCTTAGCTTTCAGATTCTGCTATTGAACCTGAGGTACTAACCTAAATCTTTCTCTTGGTAGTGTCATGTGCCTAGGATTTAACGAAAGCTTTGGAAACATATGCTGTGAAAATTGACACAAAACAAGTGTGTGATTATTTAGAGTTCAGTAATTTCTTTGACCTAATCACTGTTGGAAAAAAAAAAAAAAGTAATCAACTCATGCAGTGTTTTGAAATATTCTGAGATATCTTTTCACTCTAAGCGAACAGAAAGCTATTCCAGAGGACATAGGGAACATTTTTTTTTTATGATTATTAAAAGATGATAAAAAAGACATAAGGCCCAAATTCTCTTTAATATTGCAGATAAATCAATAAAATGGTTCAAATTTCATAAGCATTGTAGAAAAAAAAGCAATTTCAAACTCCTTGCTTGACACTAATTACCTGTTTGGGCTATCAGCTTTCAGCGTGTAAACTCCATCAGAAAGGAAAATAAACCTTCAAGTGGATGCACAGTTCCGGTTGCTGTCTACAGCTGATGTCCCAGAAGATAAAGAGGTACTGTTTCATTGCTTTACATTATGATTTCTCCTGAATGCTTTATCAGCCATGCATTATATTTCAGACATGCAAATAAATAGTAGTATGGAAAAGCTTCACCCTTCCTTTTGTAGTGGAACACAGACTTTGCCTTCTCTCAAAGCTTCATGTTATGTAGCTAAGATGCCTGCTTTTTGAGGGCTTTGTGGTACCCTTTTCTTTCTGAATATAAAATATGCATTAAAACTGAGCTCATATATTAATTGTTGGAGTTACCCATCCCATCAGAACTTTAATTAATGCATAACTTCTTGTCATTTCATTGGGGCACCAATTCATGATGTAGTGATCTATTCTGATACTGTTCTCTGCCCTGCCATCTGTAAAGCAGAATCTGAAGTAGTGTGTTTAGAATACTCTGCACATGGCTGTATATGCATTAGAGAGAAGAAAGAGACAGTAAAAAATTTAGCCTCTTCCTTAGTCCATTCTCTGACCTTGAAATGGTCATAAAACTGTATGATTTTCCATTATTGTTCTAGTATTTATATATATTTTACATTATCTTTTCCACTACCATTGAGGGCAATTTTCCTGGTTCTGAAAGACAGCCCTAATGTCCTAGCACAGCAGAAAAATTGAAATGCAAGATTACTCACCACATATCTCTTCTCAGAGACTAATTTGATTATTCATCAATTCTCCTACTCCTTTCTTTAGAGTCCTAATATTTTTCCTCAAACTCCTGACCCTTCTCTCAGCTCACTATCTTAAGTAAAGTTTATCATTTATTCACACTTATCTCAGGATACTAAAACGTTAATTATTGTATCTAAGGGGCTACACAACTAGATACATTACTTAGATTTCTCCGTCTTATTCTTCTGTGCAGTATTTGTCTTTACTCACCACAATACACAGCCCAAAATCTGCTAATTCACATAGTGAGACAGAATTCCAAGAGGTTTAGATTCCAACTGTTTGCTGAGATTTGAAGACTCGTACTTTTAACTGTCAGAAATATCTCATTAATGACTCATAATAATAAGATACAATAACTTCCAATTCTTTTACTGTATGCAAAACAGTCCCCTGAGAACAGTATTACATGAGAGTCACGTGAAATGGTTCTGCTGGTGATGCTCAGGGGCATCATCCCAGTTCAGTTCACTAGCAATATCTGGCAAATCTAGATCTGCATGGTGGGGGAAAAAGACAAAAGTAATGTTTTGTTTTACTGACACTTCTATTTCAAAATTTTAGTTTGTGTATTAAAGGAACCTATTTATACAACAAAATGTAAAGTGTTGAGGTAAGATGAGATGAAACCCAAAATTCCTATATAAGAAACTTGATCCCAACTGGGAGAGCTAATCCATACAATTAATGGAGTCAAAGCAATTTACATCTTACTCCAAGTAGGCAACTGGTTAGAAAAATTGCCCTCCAGACATCGCTGTCTGTACTGCTTAAAGTATTAAATAGCTAAATTTCATACATGTATCTGTGTAAGACGCCTAATTTTTGTTACATAGTTCTGGAAAGTAATCTCTCTGTTAACATATCCTTTAAGATTTCAGAGAGGAAAAAAAATCTATTTTATTTTGAAGATTAGTGAAAGTGTCAGTATAATTTGAAAGTTGTATCTATGCTATATAATTAGTTATATGATATGTGAGTCCCTGATAGGGTACATTCAGGGAAGGAAGGTTAAAAAAAAAAAAAAAAGAAGAAAAAAATAAAAGGTGTTTCTGGAAACAGAAATTCTGGAAAATTTCTCAGAATGCTTCTATAAGAACACATATTTGTTTAGTTTTTGGTCTTTGGAACTGCTTCTTTTAATTTGCACTTTGGTTACTCAGTACCTCTGTTTTTCTCAATTTTTTCCCAATCTCAAATACACATTTCATGAAGAACCCCTCTAGAAGTAGTAGAATTTGTAGAGGAACAAATTGTTTCCATGTGTAAGGAAGCATCACAGAATTGTGTGCTTTATTCTCAGTACACCATTCAAAATGTTTAGATAGATAATATTCACAAAAACCTGACAGGCACCAAATGAACAGCTTGAATTTATCGTCAGTTCTCTTTTATAGACTAGTATTTAAATGCAACATTGAATGGCAAGCAAATACCAACATATATACATTTCAAGTATCAAATCACTTTGTATGAATTAAAAGCTATGACTAGATTTTAAAATGAGTTTTGGAAAACTGGAGCTGTTACAATTCTTCTATAATTAAGGACATGATTAGAAGACCCTTTTCTGTTCATTGTGCTGTTGCATTTTTCCCAGACATTGCATTTCATTGTTATTGTACTGATATAAAGATAATAAGTTTATTTATTTGCCATATTGCAAGGCTGTTTTCAAATCATAATTTTTCTAATAAATGTTGATTTCTTTTTATTTTATATGCATTTTAATGACATCATAAAACTTCATTTCCATGGTATAATGAATTACAAATTGAGCAACATGTCATCATCCCATATTGTAAAAGTATTCCTTTGTTGATTTGCTATGTATCATTAAAAAATATAATTGTATTCATAGCTTTATGCACAAAGAATTTTCTTTTCAAAGCCACAAAATCCATCCATATATTTGGAATATTCCAAAGCTTTGAAAATTTCTGCACATCTGCCTAGATGAGCAAATTCCTTGTAATTTAAAAATATTTGTGAAAAACAAATTGAAGTAGCTATAAAATTTTGGTGTGAGAAGAATCTTGAAACAAACCAAAATATATATATATAAGAGGACATATAGATAGAAAATAAACATTCTCTTAGTGCAAATGAGAATTTCTGCATTAATTAAATGGACACAGGGACAAGAACAATATCTAGGAAACGTTAGATGATAAGAAGCTCATTAGGAATGTTGAAAGTTTTCAGTTTTCTGGATGTGCAGGTTGTCTCACTTTCAGTCCTGACCAAAACTGTAACAGACTAAATCTTTTTCTACTCTCTTCCTCCTCCAAGGAAAGAACGTACTTCTGTTCTAGCCTACCTCATGGTTGCTACTGTTTCCTAATTAACTCCAGTATGCAGGATTATGATAAAAAAAACATGAGGCCTGATCTCCTCTTATTCCCCTCCTCATTTTCTCTGTTTATACTCCATATAAGTTAATAGGATGAATATAATTGATTTAAATTGACATATTCAGATCAAGAACTGTTGTCTTTTGGGATATTTAAAGAAAAGAGTATGCTTACTGTGTCTTTATTCCCAGTACATTTGTTCTGTCCAAGTCAAAAATTAATTTAAAATTGAGATTAGAACTTTAACCTCTGCTGCATTGATATACTCAAATGCAGAATTTTCTCTTGAATTTCACTGGAATAATTCCAAGTTTTATACCAATACCAAGCTAGTACCAGACTCATGGACTGGTGATTAGACATAACTCCTTTTTTTTCCTCTCATTTTATGTTTATTTGCATAATATTCTAAACACAGTAGATAAAAATACTCCAGATTCACATCAAAACAATTGGTAGAATTTGATCCTATTCTCTGCATGTTGTTTAACCACTTTCTTCTTAACATCAGTATTTTAAAATCTCAACAAACTTACTTTATGTCTTGAATATGGTGTGGGCCTTCCCTGCTCCTACTGGTAGGCTGCACATTTCTGTTCGTAAAACAACTGTTATTAAATTGTCACTTAATGGACAGAAAACAACATGATTAAAAAAAATATTTTTATATCACTTTGCTTTGAAATCATCATAAGATTTGTCAATAAATAAATCTATTTTATGACCTTTAACCAGTCATCTTCTATGCAGAAACTCCAATACTTTTATGTGATCATATGGTATCCTGTGAGGATTCATGATCAGAGAACTTCTCTCGCCTTTGAAGTCTTTCATGTTGAGCTGACATTAGTCACTCATCACACATTAGTGTTGAGAGCTGCATCTGCATTAAAAGTAATACAAATTCTCATATTTATCTTTAAGGTTATCAGTTCTGCTACGTTCTTATTCCTCAGGTTTGCTTATTTGTTAGTATAATACTCCCAGCTGCACCGAAAATACATTCTGAATAATCATTGGAAAGGGATCATCTTCAACTCCTAACAGCAGTTTTATTCAAGAAGGGCTATATATAGACTGGATCTCATCTCTTTACTATCATAGATGCACCTGTGATTCTTACACCTGCAAACTTACTGGAGAAGAGAATTTGTCTCCTAACATTTTTTGGGCCTGTTTTGATGTGGTTTTTTTTTTTTTTTTTTTTTTTTTTTTTTTTTTTTTTTTTTTTTTTTTTTTTTTTTTTTTTTTTTTTTTTGTTTTGTTTTGTTTCGTTTTTTTTTGTTTGTTTTTTAACCAATCAAGAAATAATATAAAATACAGAGTCTTTCTCCATAGTTCTGTTTTATTCCTCATTGAAAAACTCTGATTGAACTGCATAGTGTTTGAAAGCTATGATGATGATAAAAAAATCAAAGCTACATTTAGGCAAAGGTAAATAATTTTTATTAATGTTAGGGACTACTCTGGTGGTATGACTAAGACTAGAAATATTATGTACAATCCATTCCATTTACTAAAGAGATAATCAAAGGGGACTATGAAACGATTTCTTTAATTATATTTAAATATATTTTTTCCCCGCTGGTTACTCTCACTATCCTTCAGAGAGTGGTTCTCTCCTTTAATATTACTGATCTGACATGTTTTTTTCTGCATAATCAGTGCTAAGTCTTTCTAGTGTTACAGGAATAATTTTTCATGTCCAAAGAACCATATGAAGTTAGACAGTTTGAAGACAGATCTAGGGAGAGAAAATTTAAATTTTCCAAAGAGAAAATTTAACACAGCCCCCAGGATTCATTGGCTAGTTCTACGTTAGCAGGTAATAACCTCCTAATGCTACAATAAAGTGAATAAACAGAAATTTTGTCCTTAAAACACAGTCTATGTAGTCTTGGGTTTTACTTCAGGATGGTTTTGTTCTGTCTCCTAGTTAATATTTCTGTCTTACATGTGAGACAAAGTTATAAAAAGTAAAGGTATTTCTCAGCCCTGACCACACTTATCAACTGTCATACTGACCTTTTTCTGTGTCAGGCAAATTGTAGTACCATATCATGGCCCACACCAGGCTCAAATAAAAATCTTATGAATGGAAACAGAGTTAGCTTCTTTTCCTGCATATGCTTTTGCCTCTTTCTATTCCTGTTCATCTCCAATTAACCCACCAGCATGCCACTGTCTTATGAAAATGGAATAAACAGCATCAATGAATGTAGTAATACCTTTTCTGCAGTCACAGTTGTAGGCCTTCTTGTTTGAGTTCATGTCACTGTGAGCTACTAGTACTTCATTATCATGGCTTGCCACTTCAAAAAATCACACCTAGGTTAAAAAAGAAGTGCCTCTCTCCCTTCCTCTTGTGAAGTCCTGCAACATTGAACTAGTAGAGATCAGTGGCCTGACAAGTTTATGGTCACCAAATCCACTACCTTGGGAAAAATAATGGTCAAAATTTTCTCCAACCATCTCCAACACTTCTTGTTTGGATAACATGGATATCACCAAGAAAAAATTATAGGCTTTTAAACATTGTGGTACCTATCTATTGAACTATGCTGATACATTTGTGGATAATGTCAATATAGTTAATTACAATTCTTATCTCAGATTTGGGGGGATTTTACTACTTTCTCTAAAAGGATCATCACAATAATTCACCGTATTTGATTCGGGCTGGTTCACTGGGAAATGTTACCTACTCACACCATTTAACAGATTTTGTACCTGAACAAGAAAGAGATAAACCTAAATAGAGTAGGATGTACCTTTAGTTGAGGTATGTAGTTGGGACTATATGATAAATTTAGGAGCAAGGGTGGGGATATGATGGTGGAGCAGGATGTTCCAAGTGTGTTCAAGAATTTAGTGCTTTCTATAGAAACGTCTAATTCCCACACTAATGGTAATCTCTTAATTCTTGTTTGGTTTCCTCTGTAAGAGTATATACATATAAATCTTAAAAAAAAAAAAAAAAAAAAAAAAAAAAAAGTAAAGAAATAAAAATTTCTTGTTCTGAGTTAGCAGGGTAACCCAGCCTGTATTTTCTATGACTCTACTATTTTCACTGTGCTTACCTGTGATGTGTGTCATAAAGACCGTGGAAAACAGCACAATGCTGGCTTGCCAGAGTCAACAGCCTGGAATTCTTACTGAGAATAAGGTTTACTGTTTCTGATTTCAAATCAAGTGAAAATAAAGCATTCAGTGAAACCATGTACCATTAGAAATGGTAGTGTGTCCACAAATATGGCAAAACATGCCTTCCTCTTCAGCTGATCACAAAGAATTTCACAACTCACAGCTGAGCATTTACCTGCAGACTGTCTACTAAAACAAGAGATGAAAACCTGCACTTGCTGTCTGTCCTGCAAGCCTTTAGCCACCTGAGCCTGAAGTGGCTGCTTAAAACCTCATGAAACAAAATCCATGACCCACTCAAGTCCCAGGAGCAGTAAGCACTGCTTACTCTCAAGAGTCCACCAAGGGCTGGAGTATCCTCTGAATGATGAAAAAAGAGCAAGGGATGGGAAAGGGGAGCATTACAAACAACAAACAGAAACTCTACCACTAACTGCTCTGTACCCTGAATGAAAATGCCTTCTCTCTTGCTTGTCATTCTAGTTTCTAGGCTGAAAATCAAAAGGCCATATGACTGAAAAGGATCCCATTAGTGGTGCTTTGATCATATCATCAGCTCATAACCCACTGTTTTTGAAAAAGACATGGAACCACGTGCACAAGTTTTTAGAGGACTCTGGTGAGTGCACTTCTATGGTTTGCTTAGCATTGGGGATGAATTAGATTCACAGAGGGCATAGGCTGGGCAGGTGTTTTTTGACATACCTAAATTCCAAGCAGAAGATTCCCTCACCGCTCAGAGCCTCAGAACAGCTTATAAAGACAAAACAGCCTTTATGATTCAGTGCTATGTGTCATCTCTCTGCAACTCTGATACCAGGGCTGTCATTCCTCCCTCCCACTGCACATGTAACAATGACAGGTACAGAAGAGCACCACAATTTCTTTTCAGGCTGAAAACTAGAGTCCTCACACAGGGGTTTCCTGATGCAATCTGTGGCAGGGAGCAAGCAGGAAAGATATCTGTAGATGTGCTTTTGTCCTCAATGAGAAATGAGAACAATAAAACACGCTACACTGGTTCCTAAACTTATTTTCCTATGGGGATCCCAAGACCTCAGGTGTGATCATGCAGTTAGGCAGTGGTGGTACCCTCCACCACAAAAGTCAGTTTGAGAGCTTGTAATCAGTGAGCATCTTCTGCATTGCATCCAAAATATGTTGCTTCTACTAAGTCTTCATAAACAGGGTCTTCATCTTCTGAGACATTTTGCCTACCTACTGGCAGTTAGATAGTTGCACAAAGTTATCATACTAATGTATAAATTTTGATGCTGTCATTTCCTTAGGAACGAGCTCTGTCACTTCCTCAGGAACTCATCTGGGACCATGTTGAATCTCTGTAAATACAGCACTAATAAAGGAGAAATAATAAAACAGAGTGAGACAAAATCTTCAAGATATCACTAAGCTACAAATGTGTGAAAAGACCGAAATTCATTTGAGTGAAAGGAAGTGTGAATAAATGAAAAAGGTTCATTAGTTAAAGGGTTGAGAGGTTGTGGGCACATAGCACAGTGCTTATACTTCTAATAGGACATGTGTGTGTTGAAGAAACTCACACACACATGATAATGTGGAGCAGGTAGTTCTGATCCTTATAAATCTCTGATGTACATTTGGCAACTGACTGGAATGGAGAACCCAGTTTACTTTCCTCCAAAAGGACTCTGGGTTGCACTCGCTAAGAATATTCTCAGTGTGTTTCAAATAAATACATTCTTTATGATACAACTTTGGAACCCACTTCAGAAGTGCTGTGATGATCTGAAAGAAAGTGTTGATGTTTTGTTTAAATCCACCTAACATACTATATAGAAATCAGTAAGTAGGCAGTGAAGTGACATTTTCAGTAGTTACAATAGAGAAGGAAGTCTGGAGAATTGCAGGTATTTATGGAGAGGTAGGATGGAAAAGACAGTTTTCCCCTTTATTGAAGAGTGAAGCTAAATCTGACATCTAAAAGATCTGGTGTGAACTAAATTTCACTGATACTGCTGCTGAGATGCTGGTATGACATTGAAAGATATACTGTTATATGAAAATTTCTTTGAAATATTTTACTTTTAGTGTCATTAAGACATATGGCATGCATAATTTTAATACATCTTTGTGTCAGATGATAAGATTATCCCCGTTTTTAAATTTTATTTTTTTGCAATTTTATTCTGAGCCAAAAATTTAGAATTGCATTTTCTAGACTATGGTTCCAAATATCACAAACATGCAATAGCATCATGTCCTTTAATGCTACTACATCTAACAGTACAATGGTTTTATTATTGCTCTGTGCCCAAATACAACTTGTTTCTTTTGCAGCTCTCAGGCAGACAAAACAAAACAAAAGGAAGGAAAAACATACTTAAAAGGAAATGTACCCATTTGTCTCAGCACAACACTCTGAAAAGCCATAGGGTAAGAAAACAATAAGAAATACATAAACTGGAGAGAAGCAAATAAAATCATGAGTAATACTATTTGGAAGCTTTTCCTGACATAATAGGTTCCATTGTTGAAAGAAACAATGTATCTGCAAAAATGTGCCACAAATGATTCACCAGCTAATAAAGTCTGCATTGAGAGTTCAATGCTCACTATGAATCATCTAGTTAAGACCTGCTACTCCCATATTCTTTTTTCAGCTCTTTAAAAAACACACTGACATCCCCCCATTACTTCCTCAAATTTTTTTTCATTTCATTTGGATATCCAAAGAATTATTCTCTTCTACCACAGCTACAGTGAGCATAAATACTTTTTTACCAATGTCTTTGCCCTAATTCTGTCTTTTAGAAATGCTTTAGAAATGGAGATGTAAGTTTTACTTTTCCATTTCTCCTGCTCTCCTTTCTTTCCTTTATTTCCAAGATAAAGGCAGCTGCAGTCCAAGCAGTGTATTCACAAAAGAGGACTCACAAAATAACTGGTCTTCATCTTCTGTGTTTGTCTATATATCGAGAAGATAATGGAATGTGAGATGGAATTTAAATTGGCAAAACTAGCTCTGTTATTTTGTTGGTAAAATTATTCAAATAAGCTGACAACACTCAGTTCTTTGGGATCACAGGCAACAACTTCCTTCCAAAAAATGCAGAATGTGAATTGTTAGGTGCCTCTTATCTTCATTACAGCTTTTTACCTTTTCCCTTAACAGGGTGATTTTACAGCTTTCAAATCACAAATGACTTCAGAGAGATCTAGTGTGATCATTAAGAACTGTATTCAGCAAATGTCAGCCTTACATAGCTTTATCTGTAGGGCCTCTGCAGGCTCCCTCAACATGACAGCTTTAAAGCTGAAAAGTCTCAGTGCACATCCTGAGACTCATGCGCCATCTTCCCTTCTGACTAAATTGAAGCACAGAGACACTCCTGAGATACATTTAATTCAGAAAACATCTCTTCTCAAGAATAAGGCCACTGAAGGGAGTCCCATTGTTTTCTGCTGCCTAGTAACATACCTCTGCATTCTCTGTCAGACACACAAGGCCTAATCTTCAGGCACCATCAGTTATATCTAAATTCAGCAGTAAGGTGGTGTGATAAGTGGACCATATTTGATCCCCAATCTCCAAGAGAGTGATTAAGTAGGGCTTATTGGCCAAAGCAGCGCTCTGAGGTTTAACGTTCAACCAAGAAATCTTGATTCTGATTGTTCTTCAATTGCAATTTGCTTGTTACAGTAAAGTGTTCTTTCATGAACTGGTATGTGTCCATTTACAATGGTAACAGTCAAAAAAAAAAAAAAAAACCCACCAAAAAAACCCCACCATAATGACATGTCTTGACATAAGATGGATCTTTTTACATCAACTGCATGAAGAATCTCAAGTACTTTCTGCTCTGTACATAAAGTGTAGTGGAAGTTAAATAAGCTATATTGAAAAATTTTGCTCTTCAGACAACTTTGTTCAACTTTTGTAGTCCTGTTATATTAGCCTTTGTTAGCCAGTGAAATACACTCCTTTGCTGCAGATAGTTCCAAATACAAAAATGATCATGTTCAGGACTCGTCTTTGCTCTCTACCAGCCTCAGAGGATGAAGAACCATGAGAGAATATAAGGTCCTTACTGGCTTTAGAAAGCATTTGAGATTGTAAAGTTCTTAACAGCTTTAATGCAGCAATGGCAAATTGTTTATTTTTTGTCTTGAGCAAAGCTCAAGTTCTTACAAATCCTTTTTTAAACAAAAAGATCATGTGGCTGTGCAGATGGTTCAGACAACAGAAACAGATATTAAATAATTATTCAGACAACTTAGAAATACTTTGTTATTTAAGACTGTGGCAGATAAAACACACATTTATTACTTTAATATTTTTATTTTTTTAAAAAAATATTTTTATTGGATGAAAGCTATATACATTATGTAATTGCCTAAATTATTAAAAATTATTAAATAATTAATAATTAATTAAAATTATTCCTGCTTGATTTATATTATTTATTTATACCTGAGAGGTATAGATATACAGGAGTGTAAATCTATTTGTAGCTGTAAACATTCACTTAGAACATTATGGCATGGATGACACTGAATCACAGTAACACTACACAGACTCATGTCTGTGTTTTTTCTGTAGGGAACACTGAGACATCCGCAATATATCACAGATCCAGAAAGCTGGTCTGTACTTCTATTAGTCTGGGTGAACTAACTTTTAAGGGAGAAAAGTCTCCAGCAGTAATCTTGTTAGGTTATTCAATCAGTGGTGAAACTTTTGTGTCTTCGTTAAGAAAGTGTCTTTGTTAGGAAAGGTCCCATCTTCTCTCACGCCTTGTATGCTATGTGGAAAAGAAGTAATCTGGTTTATCTCCTAACAGAAATGTAAAAAAAAAAAAAAAAAGTTTTTTCTGTTTTCCTGATTGTTTTAATCATCTTTCTAGACCACAAGAGACAAATAATTAAACTGGATGGCATATGCCTTAATTTCAAAGTGGAATATAATGATGATAAGATGAAATTAGGAGATGTGGAAAAATCAAAGAAAAACTGGAAGAAATTATGAGACTGAGGATGGGTTGGGTTGTTTCAGAAGACGTTGAACGTATAAAGCACTTTTATATAGGAGAAAAATGGAGTCACCTCATTAACTTTCAGGTAAGTTTGAATGGCAGGCCTCTAGTGCTGCCAGCCTTCTTCAGCGGGATGGAGAAAAGTTTTTTGGAAGATTAGAAAATCTCTGTGGGTTATCTCACACTATATTGTTGACAGATATCGCCTATTCTGTCCATCTTCTAGATTATTAAAACTGAAGGATCTCCTTGAGAAAAGTTAAGTAGATATAGTCCTTTCCTCAGCAAAAAGTGAACTTTTTTGTTTAGAGATGAGCTATGTCTTTGCTCAGGTTTATAAATGGAGACAGAAGGTATACATGTATAATTACAGAAAGTAAGTACTTTGCCCCAGGCATGTAGAAGACATTCAACCTAGTGAAGGTTACAGGTACACTGGATCAGTCCAGGAAAAGTTCCTTGTACTTGAATTAATACAGATGTACTTTTGCAGGCTAATGTGCCTCAAGCTTTCATCATGAATGCCCTCCCTGTGGCCTGTGCCAATGGTCTAGGTTTAGATCAATATTTTGTATGGTCTTATTAAGGATGACATCTGAATCCCTCTAAATTCTGTCAGACATGTTTTGCTTTTCTTCTTCATTCCTACATAACTTAAGCTCTAAAATGACAGTTTAGAGGTACCAAGATTCTTTTGGAACACACAAGGTACAACAAAGCAAATTTTAGGTCTCTGAGTCACAAACTGGCTCCTTTGTGTTTGTTACTAGACATTGTTTCTTATTCAGGGCTTGATAACTAGTTTGTCCTTTTTTAAAATATTGCTTTGTTCTCTCCTCAGAGCCCCTAAAACATTCAAACATGAGAATTATTTAATTCTTGACTGTTCAGTTTCTTAAATAATCTCTTATAAATAGTTTGTACTTACTTGAGGCCCATCAATGGCTGCCTGTTGTCATTTGATGATTGAATGAGGTGCATTCCCTGTGCCTTGCTTTTTTGTACAATTTCTTATTAATAGACACACATCTCTAGTAACAATTGTGTCTGCCTTCTGCTTCCAGTGCAATTATCATCCTCTATGTCTGTTTTGTAAAAGGTATTTAAATGCTCTAACCTCTTAATCTTACTTAACCCTGAGCAAAGAACAGTATCTCTTTTCAAAACTGTTTAGTGTAACACTTCTTTTAAATTTCCATAGTTCATTGCTCCCATCTTTCATTTTATTCTTCTTGGATATCGTAAGATTTTCTCTTCATTTGAAGAACTAAGTTTATTTGAACTTCAGTCCTTTTTTGGAATTGCCCTTTTGAAGTCATGCTATGGTGCATAAAATTAACAACTGTTTACTGGAGCAAGTAATAGAACTCAGGATTCAGAAGACAGTGTCCTGGTCGCCAGATTAGAGTCCTGCTATTTTCACAGTGACATGGTAAAATATTTCATGTATTGGCAAAACTTCAGATGAGTCCTGGAACGAGGCAAGTAAGAAACTGATTTAGACTACAAGTCTGTAGACACTTGGCCACTACATTTTTCTAGCTGTCAAAAAGATCCACTTTTCTGCACATCCAGTTCTTCCTTTTTCTCAGATTCGATCTCAGATATAGCTAAGACCAATTGTGCATGAACTAGCCTGAGATAAAAATCACAGATAAATATCTGAGTAAAGGAAGATGCCAAAGTCTGAAAGGAATAAGGACACACATACACAAGAAATTGGCCTTCATATTTCACAAAAGGTGTATTAAACAATCTCCTACTGAAAATTCTGGGTTTTTTAAAAGCCAATTTTTATGTGCCTAATTCTCTCTATGCATTGCATAGAGAACCTTGAAAACTGACTTGGAGCTGTGGGTTCCACTGTTTAGCAGGAAGGCTAAAAGTTAGGTTTTCCACAATAGTCAGCGTTGTGATACTTAAGTCTCTTTATGGATCCAGACTCCCAAATACCTATGATTAAATTGGTAGGTGAAAAACTAGATGCTGACTCTACTAGAAGCTGAGAACAACTATTGAATTTCAACAGCTACATGACTGCAAAAGGCCTGAACCAATAACTATAAGCAGATCAAATGTGAACCCTCAAGCTCTCCAGATCCATTAACTTCCAGATCATTTCTTAACATGTAAACTAAAAAAATGACACTCATTTTTTTTACCACCTTCACCTCCTACTAATCTCTACCAAGCAGAAAAAAAGGAAATAAGTTAATTGCTGAATATACTGTTATTTGATGAATCCAGTAGACCCAACAAAGTAAAAGCATTATTTAACTCTGTCTTTCAGAAAATTAAAAAAAAAAAAAGGAAAAGAAAAAAAAGAAAAAAAGTATTTAAACTGGAGTAGATACTGAAAAAATGCATATACACCATGCTTGTAAGGAAAACTGTGCTTACTTCAGAGAATGGACCTCAGTTTCTTTCACTTCATTAAATTACTTTACTACTAATAGAATAAAATTTCTCCATCAAACATAGCCATGTTATTCTGAGAGCTATTTTTGTTTAAAAAATGAAACACTAAAAGACCAGAATGAGAAGGTTCAGAAAATGCACTTTCTGCTTACTCTACACTGGGGTCACTGCAGGTCAGATGTATCTGCAGGTCTTGAGCAGACAGGTTGGCATAATAGGTGCAGCTTTGGGCCCTGGCCTGCTTCCCTGGTCTGGGATACCATCTGGATGACTTTGGCAGGTATCTTTCTCTGCCTGGTTCTCTTGAGTTTGGTCAGGGGTGGATAAACTGTTTCATCTCAGTGTGTCTGTGCCATATGCTGCAGGAAACAATTGATTTCAGTCTTAGGTCAGAAGCCAAGAGAGAAAGGGAATGGAGAAAAGAAAAAAGAAAAAAAAAAGAAAGAAAAAGAAAAAAAAAAAGTAAAAAAAAGGAGAGAGAGAGAGAATGGCAAGAGGCACCGCATCTAGGGAGATAAGTACAGGGAAACAGGAACCTCAGAACCTCAGAAATGCTAAAAAGAAGTTCTTACTACAACAGTCATGACATGAGATTTTTCAAAACTTGCTGGCATTGAGCCATCTCTGAAATACCTAAAGTGCAAAGAAGCTGTCTAAATATTTGCAGTGTCAGGCAAGCTCTTCATACTTTTTTTAAGGTTACTTCTCTGAAGACCTTGTCATTGATCATCAATTTCTTATGTTTAAAATTATGAAAGAAAGGACCTATGAGATGTTATGATTAAAAATACAAAATTAAGCACCCCCTAATATTTACAGTCTTCATCACTTAGCTCCCATTGTTTATAATTTTTAAATCTTCTCAAAGTAGTAGAGTCATCTTAATTACTTACATATATCCAGACTAATATTTTAACATCACTTTTTTTCTTCCTTGGTCTTGAATTGCTAGAAATTACTGTGTGTTTTTGTTTTTTGGTCTTTTTTCTTCTACCAAAATCTTTCATTCGCTTGCTGATAAAAGACACTGTTTAAAAATACCACATTAATTCTGTTTCATTTGAAACAAGATATTTCCTCTTTTTTTTTCTTTTTTTTTTTTTTTCCCATTAAAAAACCTCCTAACTCCCTACATAGAACAACTTCAACCCATTTACCTTTGCTACCAAAAAACGTGAGAGGTAAGACTAGAGCGAACATTTTATTAGCAGTCACAACCCCCAGTCACAGCCACCCTGTAGGCAGCCTTAAAGCACGCTGCCTCATATAAGGTCTCCCAGGAAGAACAAAGTGTGCTGCAAGGCAAGGGCTGTAGCCATGAAAGAACAGAGCAGACAAATCATAGCATAGACTACCACATTCCTCTGCTCACTTTAGCTTACACAGCTTGTTAGCATGGGCGGAAAAAAAAAGAGCCTACATTTCATTTCCCTGTGAAAATAATAAATNTTCACAAGAAAAAAAAAAAAAAAAAAAAAAAAAAAAAAAAAAAAAAAAAAAAAAAAAAAAAAAAAAAAAAAAAAAAAAAAAAAAAAAAAAGTAAGGCATTATCATACAATATACAATTGTTTCTCATCATAGCTGAATCTAAATGAGACCAGTTACCCAAGAGTGTTATGTTTTATAAAAAGAAACAGGATCCTTGAACACCATGACCACAACATGGGCATGTAATTACACTGACAATAATAACACTGAAACAACCTTATGATTGGTGTTGTCAATTGCTCCTTAAAGATTTGAATAGTTCATTAGGAAAGAACTTCCATTACTTATAATCTAGAGACCTTTATATACTTTAAAATTTCACTTTCAGCAATAAACTTTCTCTTTCTAAAAGTTTCTGTTGTGTTTATATTTGATTTCTTTACTTTTCTGCTTTTTAATACAGATGATTTTCTCAGCAGGGGCAGTCACAATATTGATTCTATTGATGTAGATGATACATATATACATGTAAAACCCTCTGAATATAAACACTCCTTTCCTCTTGTTTACCATCCTATGACTGCTGAAAGCAAGAGGTGGGTAACTACTGTACCTGCATGTGGCAAAAAAAAAAAATGCACTTATTTTGTCCCACATTGACATTTAAATCTCTACTGCAGGAAAACATTTCTGAATCGAAAATATTCTTACAGTTTTTATTGTTGGAATATTTAAGTTCTTTATAATCTGAGTAAATATTTCTGACTTGTGGGTGTCATTTATGCCATTTCTGGTAATTGTAGCTAGGTTACAAAGCCAACAAGGAACCGAATAATTCTTTTGAGAATTATAATTTGTTTCCTGCAAACATAAGTAGATCTTGCTGTGGGATGGCTCTACCATCTATTTATTTTCTGAAAAATGTATATTCTCTTGTAAGACATCCATTTAGAGTAGTAATTTTAGGCCTGTGATCACCAGAATACTATGCTACACAGGCCACGTAGAAGCTGCTTTTAACAGATAATTGAATATAGATTGAAAAGAGCTATTATGGTTCAGTCAACAGATATTTTCTATAAGAAGGCAAACAATTTGATTCCAATTAGGCTTCTCATTCTCTCTCCCTTTAAAAGTCAAAACTATATTTGGAAATGCACTACAGAACTGCTCATGCTCCATTAGATTTTCTAAGAACAACAGTCTTACAAAATAATTAACATTAAAAACTTCAGGTACAGCCTCACAATACCATTTTTCTGATAGCAGTTCCAGATGAAAACATACCTTAGCCTTTTCCTATTGATTCAATCCCCCTTCTATTTATCCCAGTATAACAACTTAAGGTCCCAGGCTGGGGGGACAAAAAACTACAAAATAAAATATTTATATTCTTGAGAGGAGTAGGATTGGCTTGTTCAGATAGTCCATGGAATTACATCAGGAAAAAAAAATTATATTGTAAAAAATATTTAGATAAATTTATCATTCAGAGGCAGCATTTCAATGACCTTTTTTTTTTTTTTAACTTTAAAAGCAATACATTTAGGTTTACTGGTAAATTTTAGCATCCAATTACAGGTCAGGGACTAATGAAAATATTATATATAAATTTTCTTACAATTCTTTTGATAGATACTGGAGATAACTCTTCTTCAGCATGTATAAGTTGCAATACTGAATCATAAGGAAAAATATTGGTAAAATATTCTCAGAAGACACAGAATAGATGCATCCTTCTCAATTCATTAGGACAGAGAAAACTCACATTTAGAGCAGGATATGGTAATCAACCCATATTCAGGTATAATGTGTACTTCTGTAGATCCATAACCAGATCTAAACCTCTAAGTGAAGCCAATAATCAGAACTTATTCTTCATTTTTTTCTGTTTTTCAGGGGTAGAAAGTATGTCCTGTATCAATACTAATTCCTACGTCCCTGGATAAAGCTAAAGCTGTCTCATGCTTTATTGTTTCTGTGGTAACCCCAAAGAGAAAAGTAGAAGTATCTTTTGGAACTGATTGCTGGAGCAGTGAAGTACTGCCCACAAAGGTCATTGCTGCAGCACAAGTATAAAAGCATTAAAGTTTTCAGATTTGTGGCAAAATATTCCACCCTCAAATTTCTTCCAGTTAATGTCTTCATGATGCAATAGAGGAGATATGGAAACTGGAGATCAGGAGCATTTGCTGCTAGATGTATCCACAGTTGATTCTTACATGTACTGCAGGAGTCATCTTGCACTATCAGAATATGTAAACAACATAAGAAGATTCAAAAGAAAAGAAATATATCTGTTTGAAATATATCTGTTTCTCTTACCTCTCTTTTTTTTTTCTTTTTTTTTTTTTTTTTAATTTAATACCCTTAAATTTGAGATAATGGAGACTAACTGCAGACTACTCAGAAAGATTATTCTAGACTGCTTACTGAGTGAGCTCCTGTTGAGCTCAAATTCACAATTTAAAGGAAATGTTTACTGGCTTTATAGGTGTGAGGGAAAGGTTATTCATGGCAAAATATGCCATGAAAACAAATCATTGTAAAAAATATCATCTATGATTTCTAGGTATTTGGTATATATTCTGATTAAAGCAAAAAATTAATAATCTATTCTAAAAAATAATATGTACATTGTCCAGAAATAGTAAGTTTCCATTTTACCATGTCTGCAACTTCAGAGCTGGTTTTAAAAGAATTCTACCAAGCACCTACTTATTTGTGAAGGAGGTTTTCCACTTCCAATCCCTTTCATTTGTCTTTGTGAGATGGGATCTTTCTCTACTTCTGCTATTTCTAAAAGGACCGCCTAGCTCACCAGATATCTTGTGATTTAATGTGGATTGATTTATGCCAAACCATCGAAAAATGTTCAGTTTTCTTTAGAAACACGTGGCTTTGACAGAAACTTGTCACATACTATGTGTGAGTGTGCTGATGAACAGCCATTGAAGATAGTTGCCATCCACCTTTTTATCCTACTAAATACTTAATTTGCATGTACACATCATCACTGAATGCTTTAATCACTATGTCTACTACATATTAGAAGGAAACACCTCCAACTAATCCTAGAACAGTTAAATGCTCAGGTTACCTGAGCGCTCATAAAAGGTGAGACAAAAATTTCCTCTAGAGTAAGACTTAATACTTGCTGTCCTCTTAACATACTCTGTTGACTACCTAGTTCAAATCTTTTGCACCTTTTTCACAGTGGACTGATTCCATAACTTCAGGTTACAAATTCCATGTTTATTTCATTTTAGAGTCACAGTGTCCTGCCTGCTAAATCCAAGCCTCATAGGATTTCCACCTTTTAACAGTTATAACAGCAATTTTAAAAACAATAATCTAAGTTTAATTGACACAGGTATTTGATATAATTAGTCAACTAAGTTTTTTTAAATACAATTTATTTGGCCAAGGTCTAAATTCTATGCATTTATACTGCTGAGAAATGGCATCCTGGCTTTTGTGTAAAACCATCTGGTAATACTTAATATTCTGCATATCCCATTGTAAGTTCTACTTAATTTTTCTGACACCAAAAGTCTCAAAAGATATTCTGGGAATCCAAGTACAGTTCTTGTCCAGTTTCAGATCTCTCATGTCTAATTAATACCTCTTCATTTTAACAATGAAGCACCCAATTAAATACGTTAATACAGTTATGAACCAAGTTTCCACAAGACTCCTTGCTAGTTCTCTGAAAGCATTAATTATGCTTCATGTAAATATCAGTTTTAAAGCAGAGTAATTTATTTACTGCAAATGTTAAGATGAAAATGCCTTTTTAATGTTTATACACTTTGTTGGTTATGAAACATAGGATGTTTTTATCTTGATAGAAGAAAATAAAAGAGACTAGATCAGCATATTTTGGGCTTAGGGTTGGCTTTTATTTTTGTGGTGTTGGAGGAGGGGGGTTGATTTAATTTTTGTTTTTCAATAAGTAGAGCAAGGTAATGGATGATAACTCATGACATTTTCAGCTTTAATGTCAACTTTCAATCTTTTTTTAAGCCTTTTCTAATTGGGAATTTGGTTCTGACTTCCTCATGAGGTGTGTGGGATTTCAGGATATTTGAAATAAGTTCTTAAATTTCGATGTTGTTGTTGTTGCTGCTGTTTTTGTTACTGTTACTGTTACTATTATCCTGCATACTGCATAGGTATTCTTTAATATCGAAGGAATAATTAAATTTTTAGCTTGAATTCTTGAGTGGTAATATTTGAATTTGTAACCATGGTAATTGTTCAATACCTCTCTCCTATTTCAAAGAACTTGATAAATATGAAAGATCATACTGGCTATCCCTATGCCAGTCATTCAGCCTTGTAGGAGCTAGACACATCCTAAAACACTTGTAAACTTATAAGAAGCAGGGACATTTTGAGGAGAGTGACATTTTAGAGTTAGATAAAGTGAGAGCTAAACCATGTGTTGTGGTTTAAGCCCAGCTGGAAATTAAGCACCACTGAGCTGCTCCTGCAAGCTACTCTTCTCACCAGTAAAATGGGGAAGAAAACTCAAAGAAAAACTTGTATATTGAGATAAGAACAGATTAATTATTGAAAAGAAAGTTAAAAACCATAATGCTTATTAATTACGATAATAGTGATATTAAAAAGGGAAAAAGTAGTGATGTACAATAAACTTGCTCACCACGCCACTGAGCAATATCAAACCCCCCTTCCTGAACCCAGATCAGCTTCCTCTCTGGGTAACTCCCCCCAGTTTATATACTGGGCAGGACATACTTAGGTGTGAAATCCCTTTGGTCAGTTCAGGTCACCTGCCCCAGCTGCACTCCCCCTTAGTTTCTTTTGCATTCTTCCTCACTGGCAGAGCATGGGACTAAAAAGTCATTGACTTAGGATAAACATGACAACCAAAAGCCAAAATATTAGTGTGTTATCAACATCATTCTCATTCTAAATCAAAAACATAGCACTGTAATAACTACTGAGAAGAAATTACCCTAGCTGAAACCATGATACCGTGTTTTCTCACTGATATGTGAAATAAAATCAGAAGCTGCTTGATTTAGGTTGTAATTCTGGTTTGAATTACAAGCAGATGTGGAAATTATAGAGTATATCCCCAGAGCACTATGAAGATATGTGGGGACCTATTCTATAAGTATAGCACAACATCCAGTCATTGTATTAAATGACAAAAAATATTTTTATAGGTGTTATATCATAAAAAAAATTACCTGAAGTTCTCCACAGAAAATAATAAGTGGACAAGTTGAATGAGGAAGTGTTTTTTTAGTAATTCATTCCTAGATCTGGATTTTTTTTTCCACTTGATAGATAAATAAAGCAAATATTAGGGATTTTAGAAAAAAAACTATATTTAGGATACTACCTAGAAGAATTAGATTGTAAAATTTGCTCTTATGGTGTGAACAAAGGAGGAGTGAACAAAATAAAGAGTGGAAAGTACAAGTAAAACTGAACCCATCAAAGCACAATTTTTCTGCATTTATATTTCTCTCAGTTCATTTGAATCCATAAGGAAATGGTCCTAACATAAAAGTCTGTGTAAAATTGCAAAACTCTGAAAATTGAGTATGTAAAAGGAAGGACAGAAATAAAAACAAATATTGCAGTCTTGAACTCAGTTCAGGAGTTTCTACTATACAGTCAAAATATGTCTTCTGAGATTTCCTCTGTCAGTATGTTTATGCACTTTCTCTTTTCAAAAGACTCCTAAAAAAGCACAAATAACAAAAGAACCCATAAAGCTCACCCTAGGAATGACATAGACTCTCAGAACTATGAGTTGTTTACCATTTTTACAACATTTCTACAGTTCTTGTTTTCACCTGTTTAACTTTCTAGTTTTACAGTGCATACTCCAAAATCCCTCTTTACCTTCCCATCCAAAGTGGATGAATGGGATTTTCCTTTGAGCATGCACCTCCTCACTGGTAGCAAAAATTATTGTTGAGAAATTCATTCTTATAACTAATATATGGACGTTTCAATAACAGATATTACACCATGACATTGTATACTGTGAAAAATGGTAGAATAGTATCACCTTGCCCAATATTCCCTTAACATTTTTTGTAAATGCCCAGACCAATGCTGTATGGATAGTGATATTATCTCTTTCCAATCAGTAGGATATTCCAGAACTGGGACGCTGCTCTTGCCTCAGTTTCCTTGTCTGCACATTAAAGCTAAAATGATTTTCCTATCAGCTGAAGAAGCTGAGACTCTAATTATTCAATGTTTATAAAGTGTTATATGCTTTAAATGTCAAGTATTGCTAAGGACTATTAACTATCAACAATTCAAAAGTTTGATTAACAAATCTCTAAAGGTCCTATTAATTTGCCTGTTTCAGTGTTACTGAATCATAAAACTGTCTTAACCATGCATCAAAAAGTGTGTTTAGAGAGTAGATTCCCAAACTGAATAGACTTTTTATCATACTGAGAAATTAGGGAAATTTGCATTTAACGCCTGGAAGTTGTCCAAATCTTCAAAAAACCTAGTTAGTCAGATTTAGCTAATCTAGATATAATATAGACAGAATCTGATTAAACGCCCCAAGTGGATTATAGTGTAGGAAAGTATCTATTTGCTGGTGCAAGGTCCTATTTCAAGCATTTTATTTTCATTTATCCCCACATTGAATATTATCCCTCTGCAAAGATTGGTTGGTTGCCAATGCTCACTGTAGTAATTCACTGCCCATCACCAGACTGCTAACTCAGCAATCAGTGAAAACAAGAGACAGCAAGGACTTGAAAGCAGCATTGATAAAGAGTATGAAAACAGTATTTATCAGGTGTATACAGAAAATGGTAATTGCTTACAGTGGCTTTGCTACAGGTCCATGATTTCTGTTAGGAATCTCACACCACATTGCTACAAACTGCAGTTTAGGACTCGAAGTATCTGTCACCTCCTTCAACAGTTTGTTGTATAATCTAGATCAGTCACTGTGGTGTAAGCACACTTTATGATGACAGAAAAAAAGAAATCAATATTATTTTAAAGTCACTTTACAAAATGCCTGAAAAAATGAGGAAAAGACTTGAGTCTAGTAATTTGATCTAGGTTGAAACGTCTGAAGGAAGAGAAGAGAAGAGAAGAGAAGAGAAGAGAAGAGAAGAGAAGAGAAGAGAAGAGAAGAGAAGAGAAGAGAAGAGAAGAGAAGATGGAAAGAAAATAAAAGGAAAATGACGAGAGAGAGGAAAACAATTATAGTGGACAGACGTTTTTTATAGATACGAAGAAGAGAAAAAAGATCCAATGAACATCTTCAGTGTTCCTCTTTGATAATCAATCTAACTTTCCACAGAGCTGTGAAGATTAACACAATTTTAAGGGACACACAAATTAAGAGACTATTTTTGTTGTAGTATTTGTTTCTTTAAAGCCAAAAGAAACACTACATTAGATTAGAGGACAAAAGGGCATTAGTATCCTCTCAGGAGAATAAGGTCTAGAAGCTTAGTCTATCATTCATAGCAATTAACCTAGGGGCTAAAAAATAATGGTAGTAAGTATTTATGTTATTTTCAATTTTGAAATAACTGTATGATGACAGATTATCAAATTGCATTTGTGATTATTTTTACTGCAGTTATAAGTTTGGAGATAAGAGTTTTATATGGGTAAGTTTTTATTGAACACATATTACAACATGCTAGCACTGAAAACATATCTGTTCATTATTTGAGGCTTTAATGCCATAAAATATTTGCATAATTTACATTATTGGAATGCTTAAAATTCTCAACAAATGTCTTTTTTCTCCTTTTGAGCGAGACTCCTTGGTAAGACAGAGTCCTTATCCTTAAAAGATGGCATTCAATGAAGACTGAGAGAGGGTATGGAGAAAGATATTTCATCACATTATTTGTACATGGAATAAATGAGAAAGTTGAGATTGTTCATACTTTAAAATTTGCTCCTTTAAATGTTTCTAAAAGTTCACAACAAGCACCAATATCAGATGGTAGAAACATTTATTTTAGCTTACTGTGATCTTGATATCTAAATAAACAGTGTTTGGCAGCATAGATTGATCCCATCAAGTCATTGTGGAAATGCATATAGTTGTTGTTTGCAGTTTTGTTGTTTGGGTGGTTTTTTTTTTGTTTGTTTTTGCTGGTTTGTTTTTTTTTTTTTTTCATTTTGTGGGGG
>VWYO01011862.1:47918-59588 GCA_013400275.1 Rhadina sibilatrix | reverse complement strand
CCAAGAGGGGGTCGGAAGGGAGGAGAAACATCACTGTGTTATGGCTTTCCCAGAGTGATCTGTTCTACATAGTGCTGCCATGGTGATCTCCACCTCTTCTTAGGGCCAGAACAGTTCTGCCATGACTTGGGCACAGAGCCTCACCCTGGTTCACTCAGCCCATGAGCACTTCCATCGACTTTAAGCAACTGCAATAAGGAAAATTTCACACTGGCCTCATTCTTCCATAGGCTCCACTGTGTCTCTTAGACTCTATTTGTGCTTCAGCTTCTTGTCAGCATGATTAAAGGCTGAGAGATACCTAAACAAGTAGTCCTGTAACATGCAAAAATCCTTCTGCAATGATCACCTCCTTCTCTGAGGGCTGCATCACTCAGCCCTTGGCACACTGGGCTGCTCCATCCCAGATTCAAAGTTAAGGCCATGTCTTTGTTCCCTCATAAATATTTCTCCTCCATTTACGCACATCTTTTGTTCTGTCTTCTCATTGTGCAAAGAAGACTGAAAATTCTCACGTTGTGAACTTTTTAATGTGTGACAGAAAGAGGGAGACAAAGAATCCAGTTATTAGGCAGATCAGGTTCAGAATGAATCACAGAAGAAATTCTTCATTCCATGACCTCATCTGAGAGGGCTCTCTGCAGCCTGGCTTTGAGTTATGTGGGCCTGGAATGGGAACATAGCTGTGAATATGGGACCCATATCAAGCTGACTCTTTTAGGAAACAGAAGGTTTTACATATAACCCCACTGGATACAAGCATTATAAAAAGCACTTCCCTTCCGGAATTAATTTTCTGTTGAATGGAAATGCACTGAGCCAGATGGATCTATTTCAGGAGGAGCATCAGGCTGGCACAGGTTTAAAATCAAAGATTACTGGGTTTGTGTATTCAGAGCTGGAATAGCTGAGGATGAAGTGTTCCTTGCAGGTGCTGACATGGTCATGTCTGTGCCTGAAGGAGCACCTCATGAAGGATGTGTTGAGGTCATGTCTGTGCCTGAAGGAGCACCTCATGAAGGACATGTTGAGTGAGTTTGCCAAATACTAAATTGAAGAAATACGTGAAATTTATAATTAATACCTGCAAACATTTTCACTGCTCCTTGCAATACTAGCAGTGAATAAACAAAAGATATTTTTCAGCTGCTGAGAAAGTTGCAACTTCTGGCAGATGCAAAAGTTCATTAAAAAGTGGTAGAAATGACTGGCCACCTGGAAGAAAGGTGGCTCCAGTGGAGAATTTGGCTGCCCACATCCCTGTGATGGTTTTGGAAAGTCAGCAGCCTAAATGCACAGACCTGAGTCTTGGGGTTCTCTGGGTGACACACAAATTATGTAACAGAACTACCAAAAACTAAAAGTGGTTTCCAAACCCAAGGCAAGCACAGAGTCTCACACCTAAGCCACCCAACCACCCATTTTTCCACGCCAAACCCACTCATTGCTCGTGGAAATTGAAAGCATCAACTCCTTCAGCAGCTAGGCAGCCTAGCATTAGGCTGTTTAATAACTCCAACATGCTCAGCTCACTCTCCCCTCATGCCCCACTCCCATCATCAACAGGGTTTAGCATTAACAGCTCTGTGCTGGAAAACCTGTTTTCCCTGTTAGAGGTGTGAAATTGCCTGGTCCCTGCTCTGCACCCACAGTTCAGTGCTGGTAACACAGCCAGCACTCACCCCCAGCTCACACCAGAGCAATGGGTGTCAGCACTGGCCACCAGCTGAATTCTGCTCATTGCAGCCACCAGTGGGGCTGAGTTTTGCAGACACAGAACTTTGCAGCTGTCAGTAACCTCATTTAACACATGGCTGCATGACCAGAAATCTGTCTTACAAGGAATCTATAGAGCAACTGCAAATTTTCATCCTGAGGAAAAGTAACCTTTGGGTTATACAATGCTATTTCAATTGGGGATATGTTTAGTGTTATCACTTCAGTTCAGTGTGCACAGGAAAGAATACCACCAATCTTTGCTACAACACAAGGCTTGCTTGAAAATGAGTTGATATAACAAAAAAATACATTTTTATTTACAAAAGCTGTTCATCCTAGAGGCATATGAGAACTGTAGAAAAATTTAACTCAATTTCTAAAAGGGCAGTAAGGCTTCATTGCCAAATAAAATACAAAACCAGCATAAAAAAATTCAAATGAAAAACAACCAATTAACCCTACCACCCCACCAAAAATGCTAGAGGGAAATAAAAAAAGAAGCAGCAAACTTCCCTAGTATTGCAGGAAAGGGCTTTCCAGCTGTCTTCATGGATATATTCCAAAAGAAATGAAATCCTAAGCAACAAACCCTCTTTTACTTTGAAAATGATCCTGCAGTACCACTGGCAAGACAACCCCGATGAAGTGCTAGTCTGAGCTGGTCTGAGAAGTTCTTTTTGCAAGATTCAAACTGGAGCCAAACAGTGCAAACACAGAAGCAATGAGAGCCCCAAGAATTAGGAGTCAGAGGCAAAAAACCTCAAAGTTCACCAGATTCGCTACTAGAAAGGGGAACCCTTCCAAACCCTTCAAGGAGGAAGAACTCTGCTCTCAACCAGACTAAAGTAGTACAGGGACACAGCAAGGCTTCATCCTTTGTACTACATACACATCATCAAGACTACCAAACCTACTCTTCATCCTGTGGCAAAAATGCCTTCACTTGGCCAAATTTACTACTGGAGTTACTGTACTGATAACTACTGACTGTGCTGATGCCTCTGGATCAATAGTAAAGATTAATTTAGGCACCTGATTTCAACAGGACTAAGTGCATGGGTGAGCTGAGGAGAATTTGAATCATTGCTGCAGTCATAAAAACCTACTTGAGGCAGTCACCTCATGTAGCCAGCAGTGTCTGTCACCCCACACACTGCTACAGCACAGCAGGGCTGGCAGCATCTGCACTTTGCTTAGAAAGCAGTGTCACTTTTTGTACCTGGCTTAGATTCCCAGCTAAACACAACTGCTGACTCAATCACAGCCATGGCCTTCAACAGCTCCCCAAGAACTAAACCCAGCAACACACTGGGAACACCAGAGAGAGCAGCTCTGTGCTGGGAATCCTGTGGCCAACAGCTAACACAGGCCTTTACACAAACAGCTTCTTTCCACAGACCTGTCTTGGCTCCGCACAGGAGAAGGAGGTGTCAGGGACCTGCTGGAGGAGAGCAAGGCTTGTGCCAGTGATGTGCCATTTTACAGGGGCTGTTCTCTCAACAAGGGAGATCCTGGTGTTACAGCAGTCTCGTGGTCTTGGTGCTCTAGCATGCAGCCCAGGAGGTTGAGGCTGAAGCAAATGCACACTAAAGAATCCCAGAAGCCAAACATGTTCCTTCGTATCATCATCCACTGTTGTAACCCCGTGGGAATGTACACCCCAGAAAGGGCCCCTTATGCCTGACCATATGGTCTGACCCTACCTTCCCCCTATCTCTGGCCTATTGGCTCAGGGCCAGCTTATCAACCCTGGACAGAGAACCTGTATGAACCCTGCTCTTCCGTGTTCGTGCTCTTTGCCTTGGGACCCCTTCAAGAATAAAGACTTGGAATAATTCTGTAGGTAAATAGCCTCTTTTGGATCTCTTCTCCCTATCTTGATGTTTCCCTCACCCCAAGGTCCCCCAAGACTGAGCTAGCAACCCAAGAGGGGGTCGGAGGGGAGGGGAAACGTCAATCCACCAAATATGTGTTATTCAAATGTGATTCCAGACACTGGAATTCCAAACACCGTGCTGTGAAACAGGTAACACTCTCCTGTAGTACTTTGGCATCAAATATCCCTGCCTGACAGAACTATTTTTATGTCGCAGAAAGCTACTGAAAGAGAAGCTTTTTTAAAAGCCTTTCCCTTGGTTTAGTTTGCTTCATCATTGCCCACTCTCCCAGGATGACATGCAAATTACAGCTCGTGTATTAAAAGTATAAATCAGACCAGTGGCAAGTGAAAGTGCTTCTAGAGAATGGCTCCATAGGAGGTGATACAAGGATTAAGATATTCAGAAATCTATATTCTCACCTTCTCTAAAAACGTTTTGCTCATTTACTTCAACAACTCTTCAGCCTCCATGAGAACTCTGCGTCCACACTGCGCATGATGACAAAGCAGAATCACTCTATTGTCTCCTCAGCTCTCTACCCTGCTGCTGCCCTAGGACTCTCCTTCAAAGATAGTAATCAAGGACATATTTGAAGGAAAAAAAAACAAAACCCAAAAAAAACCCCAAAAAACAATTTGGCCTTTTGCCATTTGTCAAGAGATTCTCAAAACCAGCCCATTTCTGCTGCATTGTTTCACTAAGGACTGCCCTCAACAAGGAAACAAAATAATTCATGGCCCCAGGCTCATCCTTGGTTTGTGAGAAGATCACTCAGGACAAGTCATTCAAGTAAATTAAACACAGAATTGTTCAGAAATTATGTGGCCTGACAAGTGCAGTAAGAAGGGCAGAGAACTGATGTGAGAGCTCCTCTGGAACATCCATTCCACTGGATTTCCCACAAAAGGTGCTGCTGGTCTGTCCTTCCATGCACAGCAAGGAGTCCAACTTAGCTAAACCAGGTAAAGCAAAAAGTTTGTGCAAAGACCTGCAGAAAGCACAAGTCCCCTTCCCTCACTGTGGGAAGAGAGCATCAAACCAGAGGGATAAAAGAAAGCAGAACTCAGCTCCAAAATACCACTTCCCTGGACATCTACAGACGTGCACATGCACACAGCTCACTTCATCTGGACTTACAACAGATCACAGTGTGACGTCACTTCAAGAATAAGAACTTGAAAGCCCAACAGACCAAACTGAGAAATAACCAACAGAACCAAGGCTGTCGCCTTTATCTCCAGCAACACTACTATGTGTTTAAACTCAGAGTAACTCCAGGTAAATCAGAAGGCCCTAGACAAAGTTGCAACATTGCTGCCTTCTGTTGCATAAGTCAAGAAATCTTGGCTCAGGAGATGGCCTTACACTCTTTTTATCTCCAACAGGACTTGCTGAGTAACAGTAAGTGCCAGTTGTGCTGTATCTTCTCTTTCATTCTGTCTGGAGAACCTAGATATTCCTGAACACCTGAAAGGACAGAAACTCTAGGGAAGAAAGACAGTTTTTATATTTGCACCTGCCCTGCTGTCCTAGAAATGGGTTTTTCCTCCACCTATGAAGCTTTCAGATATTCACAGCCATTCCCATGGCACCACAGCTATGAGTTTTAGGAAAAGCGGACACATCCAATTAATATTTGGCTGGTTTAGCTCTGTGCTCTCAGGAGAAGATGACTTTGGGTCACTGGGAGGATCTCTCCCTGGCTTTCACTCTCAGGAACTCGAGGTGTCTTATTTCAGAGGACAGTTTTGATCAATAGGACTACAACAAGGTTGGAAGCTGCTCTGTTGTCACTGGCTCCCTTCCTGTTATTCAGAACATCACAGGCTCTTTTTATTTTCTACTTTTTCTTTTTTCTGTCCTTCAGTGTGTTGGTTTAAACTAAATGATGGTAATGACTACCAAGAGAAGCCTCACAAAAAAACAACAATAATAAAAAAGTATGCCAAGTATGCTGAGAAAGAGAAACTGAGTGCCCATTAGTAAAGTTAGAGAGGAGCATTAAAAAAAGGCAGATTTGTTAAACCTGACTCATTTATTTTCCTTCCTTTCATAAATCTTAGTGTTTACTTGGATAAGTGTCACACACTCAGTGTCTGAAACCTCATTCTAAAATGATGCTCCGGCTTAACTGCTACCTGCCTTTATTTACTAAAACATCAAATAAACAAACAATAAAACCTCCTAAACTTAAAAACCAGCTCCACCTCTCTCTATCAGGGGAATTAAGTTAAAGCCAGGTTTTCTAATCCTCTAAACCTGTGCAGTGGCTGTAGGTGTGCAACCACCACACTGCAGCTCCTCTCTGGGAAGATGACAGACCCATATTTGCTTTTCCAATTCCAGCTAAATGTACAAAGAAATGGATACTGAAACAGAATACAGCTGAAAAGGCAACAAAAACAACATCAGGCAAAGGTTTCCTTTCTGCCTCTGCAAACACTGCTTTTAATCTCATATGGTACAAATGATTCAAATTCCACATAAATGAGTCAATGATAAAATTACCACATGATTTTTTTCCCTGTCAAAATAAGCTTTATTCCCAGCTACAATGGCAAAAAAGCAGAAACATGACATAGAAAATAGTTACCATTATATGAAACACAGAGTATAGGGAAAGACTTTAAAATCACTGATGTGCTCATGGAATGGAGACATGTTTTTTTGTATTTGTCAATATTTTGCAGAGCTGAGTGCATTTTTGACTGTTTTACAAAAGAGATCTGCCTTCTTTTTTAACCAAGCTTTTAGAACTTTTCTTCCTAAAGTGCCTAAATAGAATAATACTGTTTTGAATATTACCTTTTATTTATATAGGGGCTATCCAAATATTGGCTCGTTAAGTTTTCCTTCTGTTGTTTTGGGGAATAAAACCTTGACCTTCCTAAAAGCACTGACTGTGAGCTCCCTCAGCTACATAAATCAAGACTAACAGAACCAAAGTAAGTGTGATGGGGAAATCAGTCTGTTGGATTTGACCATCACTTTGCAGTAGAGAAGGTCAAGCCTGTAGCAAAGGTGACTTATCCAAGTGTGAGAAAATGACCCAGCACAATAGAAAACACTGTGTGGTAAACCAAGAAATGGCAGCCTAACTTAAAAAAAAAAAAAAAAGAAAAAGTTAGTATTTTTCCCTCCTGCCTTCATGAGAACCAACCTTGCACTTCATTAAAAATGTCCTCAAACTGAAGCCACATGAAGAGAAGCCCATCATCAAGATAAGGAAACCACGCAGCTGTAAGCAGAGCTCACAAGTAAGCTGATAATTCTGGAGATGTTTAGGTGCTAATTTTTCCAGATGTATATTAGCAGCAGGCCATAAACACATAAAATAGAAGAAGTTATGAAACATGTGGGTATGAGAAGTTTCATTGGTCCAAGGCTGCAGTCACGCTGAATGTGACCTGTGCACACATGGCTTTACCTCTCTCCTCTGCCAAGGAACAGCTCTTCAGCTGTGAGCCGTCAGCTGTAAAAACTGCTTTTTGACAATGTGGACATGTGATGTGGACATTCACAATACTCTCCTGCAGCCTGCTCCCAGCCCTTACTTTCAAATCTGGAAATTTGGACCCATTTTCAATCACTCCCAAGCTTACGAAGAATAAACTGCTCTTTTAAAAATACTACTGTAACTTTTACCTATGCAGATTGCCAGGCTGAATTTTAAATGCAATCACTTGGCTTCCAGAGCACTCGAAAAATCAGGAGTCCCAGTCAGCAGGAATCAGTACTCTGCACCCAGGACCTGTTATTTCCATCATTTTAAGCCTCTGTGCTGCAATTATGTGAATTGTCCACTTTTTCCCCCAGCCTCTGCCAGGAAATGCATATGTAATGTAAACCCCATTGATCACACTGGAAATTGCAATTGCATTTAATCTTCCCAAAGAGAGCAAAATCAAATTATGATGTCAAATTCCAGGGAATACTCCCAACTTATCCCTCCACATTTAAGACAGAACAGGTCAAAGGGGTCTAGTGTGGAAGACATGGGTAGGAAGACATGATGTGGGAACACATAATGAGAAGATGAAAGCTCTCTTAATCTTTGCAGATTGAATGAAATCTAATTACATGCTATATTGATTGTTGTGTATTACTGGAAAGAGACAGTGAAAAGGGAAAAAGGCAATTAGACTGAAATTGCAGTCTGACCTTCAATTGCTCTTGGCATGAAAGGTTATGCTCTGCTTGGGGCATTAAAAATTCTTTATCCTCTATGGTGAATCATTGGCAATAGACAGGAAAAAAATTCAGTCAATAATTAAATTATTGACAAGTAAATAATTTTTAATTTTTCCCCTTTACCAAAAAAGTAAAGGAAAAAGAAAAAAACCCAAGGTGTTGTTATTATTATGGCATTTAATGAATTGCTACCAAGTCTAGCTGGCATGAATTCTCTGTTGAATGACAATAAAATATATCCATCAATAGCCATAGCAAAAAAAAAAAAAAAAAGGATTGCTCAACTAGCTCTATAATAACTCTGTTTTTCAAAATAAACATTGCATGCAAGGTCAAACATCAGGAGGTAATACAAAGTCTCACCAAGAAAATTCCACTGACACGTTTCATTGCTCTCCTTTCCCCTTTACATGCTCTGTTCATTTGCTTCCACCAAACCCAGCAGCAGCTGAGCAAAAAGAAAGCTTTCAGAAATACTATTTTTCCCAAGTTGATAAAAATACAGAGCACAAGCCAAATGAAAACTCTTGTTTGGGTGTATGTCTGCACAACTCTGCAGGGAATCATGGCAATTCTCATCCATCCCATTCTAAAAACTCTTGTTCTGCCCAAGATAATTGCAAGGACCAGCTTTCTCCTGACTTCCATGCATGGTCCTCTGCGTTCTGCATGTACCTCCATAGGCACTGCACTCACTGATTTTATTCAGACTGAAAAGTTAATGAGTTCTCAAGTGATCAGTTTTGGGTTGCCTCTTTATACATTTGTAATGTTACTGCCTGTGTTTATTTTCCTTGCAGAAGGTACACGCTTCCAAATAACATTTCCTTGATTGTATGTAAACAAAAATACGTGACACAAACAAAATTCTGTGCAGCTGCAGGGCTGGTCTCTCACAGAGTGACTTTTTATTGCACTGGATCATCAACAGAGTCCCTAGAAAATCCAGGTAAGTTTTATGAGTTCAGGTCTCATCTGAATAGAAAAGAAAAATAAAATAAAAGAACACTAAGATATTACCAAAAATATACTTAATTGGTAGCTCTAAATTTGCTGGTTTCAAAAAGAAAAGACCAAGAGCGGAGAACTGAAATACTGGGCTGGGCTGACCTGCTGCAGTGATAACATTGAGCTGGACTCAGCCTTCTGATGCTTTGAGGGGCTCTGGGTATGCAAGGAACTCATATTCCTCCTGAATAAAATCTGTCTACCCATGTTTGTCTCTCCACATAGAAGAGTCTTTGACCCACCTTATGAAAAAGTAACACCCAAGAGAGCCTCAGTCAGCTCTCTAACCTTGTGATTAGGCAGCATGTACAGGATAGGGGCTGAGAAACCTTGCTCAACATTCAGGTGAAGCTGCAGAGCTCCGGAGCACACAGAGAGTTTGTGTAACACCAGCCTTGCTGTGTGACACAGCACAGCCCTGTCAGACTGGCTCCCCCAGATCCCAGTGCTGCTCGAGCAGCAATTTATGCCCATTAATGGCATAAATAATGAGTCATGATATTACAAACAGAATAGCAGCGAGCTAAACCCAAATAGAGATGCTTGGTCCTGATTTCACTAACAGTGATGCAACTCTGATGATTTCAGTGGAGCATTTCTTAGGACTTTTTGCATTTGTTGAAACATGATAAGGGAGAAAAAGTAATTTTTTCAGAAGATGATGGAATAATTAATCTGTGTTAATGTACCACTGTGTAATAACAAGAAACCCAACAATCACATTAGAGAAAAATTAAGGGGAAATAAATAGGAAATTTGAACAGCTCAGCTTGTAAAACTTTCTGAATTTTCCTGTGTAAGAGTTTTCAGGAAAAGAAGACTGCCTGCAGTGTTTGATATGACCCGAAGAAGCAATGTACCGCTAAGTTCAAGTAATTTCATCCTGAAGATCCATATCCAAAAAATGAAATTAAAGAAGATGAAGAAAACAGTTCCCAAAACAGAGGCATGCTTTATAGAGAACTTCCAGTCATTGAGTGCAATCGTGCCTGCCTAGCATGTTAAGGACTCCTGCTGATTCTCCAGGGGATGCTGTGCTGGGATGAACACAGCACAGGGAAATCCTACCCGAAGTCTCCCCTATGAACAACACCAAGAACAAATCTATTTTCACCAAAAATCCCATTCATTGAAGTACAACAGATGTATCTTGAGGAGTGATCAAATTTAGTTTGGGAACTTTGTGGCTTTGTGGAATTCACAAGAAGGATTTTCCTCTTCAATCCTACATTCTTCAAAACTGTTCCAGAATATGGTTAGAAAACACAGCTGTTGACACTTTCCCTCTAATTCCTGAATGTGTGGGTTTGGGACTAACACCCCACTCCATGTTTCCCCTCTCTCTACCCTGTTTGTCCAGAGGAGAGAATGAGGGGATGCCTGCTCCTTAACACTTGCTGGCACAAACTACATATTGCCATAACAGCCTAACTTACTTAAATTTATACATTCATTCACAAACTAGTAATAGGAAACATACTTTATGCTAACCCTCCCATTTGTCGGCATTTTGAGGCTAGAGTAGACTTTCTTAAATCAAGGTTATGAGTAAGATTTCCACAAGCAGCCTAGAAGCATTTTTGCTCTACTTAAACATATTTACACTGAAAATTTTATTTGTTGTGAAACACTAAATGTTACATTTATATCATAATTTCACACAGAAGTTCCCTCCTTCAGCCTTTTCCTGTCCAAAACACTGCTATATTTAATCACATACTTATTTCTTTGATGTCTCACACTTAGAACTTTACAAATCTATGCAAATACAAATGCACTCATTTTGAAGAATTAGTTTCTATATGAAATGTTATCTGTCCTATAACAACTTTGATGGCTTAGCCTGTTTTAACTACCAGAGAAGGGTTCTTTGCTTACCTAGCAATATTTTTCAAGGCTGATGAATTAGAATGGTAAGTCGTAAAAAGAACTGGTGGATGCTTTCCTTCCTCATCAATGACAAATAACACATTTAAAAGGCAAAATCATTAAGGAAACATATGGGAGCTATGTTTAAACACAGCATTAATAGTGCACAACATTAGAACTCAGCAGAATGTTTTTAAAGTAGTTCTGAAACCAAGTATATGACTTCCAGCTATAATCCAACATTGTATTTGCTATACAAACAACTTCCTATGCAGAGTCAATATATCCAGGCAAACTGTAAAACCTACTTCATAGGGACTTCCTCTGATCCTGAAACCCCTGAACTGCAGCCTCCTGAACTTTGCAGCTATTGAGGAAGTCCTGACTTTGGACCAAGAGTTGGCAGAGAGGCAGGGTGGTGGTGGGAGGCTCGACAAACCCCTCCAGCAAAACCCCGCCTCACCTCTTGCCCTCGGTTTCCAGCACTTCAGTGCTGGGTTCGGTGCGATCCGTGCCCGAGCTCCCCTCCCCAGACTGGGGGACACTTCGGGGGCCCTTGCCCAGCTTGCAGCACCCTCCTGGGACACAGGACATCCCCTCCCCGCCCCTCATACCATTGAGCTGGTTGTAGACCACTTCCTCCAGGTGGTCCAGGCGCTGCAGGATGGACTCCCTGTCGGCCAGGCTGCCCACCTTGGCGCCGCGGCTCCTGGCCCGGCGGTCCGCGCTCCGGACGATCTGCACCAGCTCCTGGGAGCGGTCCTGGATCCTGCAGTAGACGGAGAAGAGGATGATGCCCACGAAGACCAAGATGTTCACCGTCAACAAAGTTTTGATTTTCCGTGCCACCGCCATGGGAGCCGCGGGCGCGGTGGCGGGGGGCGCATCCAGGCGCGGCGAGCGGCGGCCCCGCGGCCACCCGGCGAGGGGCGCGCCCGGGGCGCGGAGCGGAGCCGTGGGGAGCGGAGCTGGGGGGAGCGGAGCGGAAGGCAGCGGAGCCAGC
>VWYO01011862.1:4779-47892 GCA_013400275.1 Rhadina sibilatrix | reverse complement strand
CGCCGCCGCGGGCTCCGCGCCGCGGGGGCCCCGCGCTGCTCGCCCGCCCAACGCGCCAGGGGCCATTTTACCGCCGCTGCCCACCTGGAGAGCGCTTGTCCTGCCCGAGCAGCTCCTGAGGGCGGCAGGACCGAGGTGTCCTTGGCCGCGGTGCAGCCCCGGAGGGGAGGTGATGCCCCACCCGTCTCACCGGTGGAAAAGAGATGAAACAAGTTCGCAGGCTCCCAGCAAGAGGGAGAGCTGGTAACGCGCTCAGCTCCATGGGTTTCCCAGCAGCCTGAGTACAGCACTGGCTTGGGATCCTACATGGAATGACATGGTTAGGACCACATCCACAGGCAAGAGAAGTTCTTGCCAAGCATCCATAGAAATACGGACTCATAGAATAGTTTAGGTTGGCAGGGATGTTAAAAAGCCCATCTGCTCCAAGTCCCCTGCAATGAGTAGGGACATCTTCAACTAGATCAGGTTGCTCAGAGCCCTGTCTGAGCTGACTTCAAGTGTTTCCGGGGATGGGGCAGCCACCACCTCTCTGGGCAACTTATGCCAGCACCCTTGAAAGAAAATATTCTTTATATCTAGTCTGAATTGGTAATCCCTCAGGTCAAAACCATTAACTCTTTAATCTCAATATCTACAGGTGTTATATATGCCCTTTCAAGAGCTTCTCCATTTATGTTAACAGTGATCTTCCTTTTACACAAAAAGATAAACCTATCTCACTTAGAGGGTTGCTTACTGTAGGATATATCCTGGTGCTGGGAGTTTTTCTCCTTTCATCGTTCGTTCTTGGTTTTGGGAGCTGCCAACACAAAATCTAGCAAAAGTTACAACCTCCCTGAGTTCACTGAAACCTGGCAAGTCCTGCTCAGGTTTTCCTGAGATATAAATCCTGCACTGTGGTCCTACTTTGACCCTCCTGTTGCTCACCTTCTGCAAGGCCCCTGAAAGTGCAGTTTCTTTGAAAAGATGCCTTTCTGTCCTAGAGGAATTCTCCCCTGGTATTTTGAGGATCAGCAGTGAGACCTGTGTCGAGCAGAAAAAAAAATTAAACTGGAGTTTCAACATTACCTAATCTTAGATGCCACAAGTTTCTGCAGTGTCATCTCTTCCAAATATGGAAATATTACAGTATTTAGTTATTTCCTACATTACTGGATTCTTAAACACAAATAATGCTTAGGTGCAGGATCAGATCTTTCACTCAAGCTGTAGCAAAACTCTCTTAGTCCCTCAGCAGAAGCAGCTCAGAATCTGAAATTTTCCAGGGCTTTGGTTGTTTCAGTAGTATTCTTATTGCAAACCTCTCACAGCATTACATTTTCCTAGCAAATAACAATTTGGTTTAGGAAAATATTGAACTAATGCTCAAGTGCAGCTTATTTGATGGCTCCACAGCATTTAATATATTATAGCAACACCTGCTGGTCTTGATATGGTTAAGAATCTGTTACATCCATATTTCCATTATAAACTCCAAGTTCACAAGCTGGCCACAAGAATTCAGATTGGATTCTGACACGAGTTTATAGTTTGTCCCAAGGCTTGTAAAACACCTTCAAGTTTCTCAGAGAATTTACCGAGTTTTGATGAGGATTTTTTGCACCACTGCAGTTTTATGCAGTTTCACAGACATGATCTCATCTATGACCAGCTTAGCTAAAGGAAACCACTTTTTGATGTAAGTAAATGTTCTTAAATGGTCAGCTTAAAATATTCTCATATTCTTCTGTACACCACAGACTATGTTCACATGGCAGAAATCTCACCCAATATCACTCAAATAACAGCTAGCTTGTACAGCTCACTGTTCCTTCAGACATCTCAAAGAAAGTTGCTAAAGAGATACTACAACTGAGTCAAGGACAACAGAAGTGTTTCTGGAAAAAAAAAATCATTATCAAATTATATATTTTATTTTTCCCTTGGAACCAAAAAAAAAGGCACTGTACTATTTTCACATGAACAGCACTTGAGGTGAAGCTGCTGTTTCCTGCTCCAAAGGAACAAGTTCCAATTTTAATACCCACAGAAAAGACTTACGTTGCCAAAAGAAAATTTGATCAAAATCAATATATACAACAGCTGGATTTCAGTGAAAATGCTTTATCTGAAACCACAGGAATCAGCTCTGATTGGTGATCCATCCTACAAATGAAGATCATAGGAAGGCATTGGTAGCTGTTCCCAATCAATGGCCAGAGGCCACCCTGGGATTCCATTCCAAACCACAAATCCAGTTTCTCTCTTTCTCTCTCTCACTGATTTTCACTCCTATTCATCTCCATAGGGCTCCTATTTCTATTCGTCATCAAAGATAGATCAGGAAGATGCTGTAAAGGCACACCAACATACAAATGGCAGCCCACAGGTGATCACACTCTACATCCCTGTGCTCCCACTGTGCTCAGCCAAAGGGAACACCTGGAGAAAAGACAGCTGGCTGTAGATTAAGGTGCTCTGAGAAGCCAGTCAGCACCCTGAAATATCCACCTGCCACAGGCATCTCTGATGCCTTGAGAGGCTGACGTAGAACAGAGACTAGACTTGAGTTAAAGAATAAAGTAGGTATTTATTGAAAGGCTTAAAGGATATACCTTGGGCTACACCCAAGGTGGACCCAGAATGGTCACAAAGTGGATGACTGGTCATGAGGTCTTACATTTTTATGAGTTTTGGTCCATTTGCATATTTGGGTTAATTGTCTAATTACAGCTTCAGGTTGTGAAGTTCCACCCTTCTTTGCTCTCTTCAGTTCCCCGTTGTTTTTGCTTTTGGCCCTGAAGCTTGTAACCATTGCCCTTGGTCTCAAGCTGAAAAAGGATTTGTTTTGTCTACCTACCCTATGAAGAGAGCTGACTAACTCTTCATATGAGGCTCAGAGCTACACACCTAGGCAGAACAGAATCTGAACAATATGAAAGCTCAAACTTAAGGCATCATCTCCCTGAAAGCAGAAAAGATGGTTTATTGCCTGGGGGCACTTCTGACCTGCTACTGGGCTGTCAAACAGCTGAGGCTGTAATGGTAACAGCAGCATGTTAAACCAAACCTTGCTATTGTCCAGGGCTCTCCTTGAAGCTGTGCTTGGTCTTGTGCAACACTGACCTTACAATAATTATATTTGCTTCTGTTAACTCTCAGTTACTGCAGAACACTCCATCTTGGCATGAAGATGTTGATGTAGAGGAAAACTTCAGCTGCTTCTGCATTGAAAATCCCATTCTACTTAGCTACATAGGTATGAGACAGAAAATTTCACTTAAAATAACAGGTAACTAAAATATTTTAGTTTGAAACAAACTTCAATAAAGCATCAATCTTGCAGCCATTATCTGCAGAATCCATCATGCAGCTCCTCAAGGCAATAGATTCCAGGTCAATCTGACCCCAGTTCATTTGGAGTTACTTACCTCAACCAATATACATTGTTTTTCAGCCAGCTACTGAAATCTGTAGACTGTAAAGCAACTGAGTATAATCAACATACCCACCATCATCTGGACAGTTCTCAAGTTAAGTTTTCCCAGAAAGTGCTCAGAAAAATGTAATAAAAGAGACCATGTCAAAATGCCATCCTGTCTTGGTTTGGAAAGACAGGTATCTGCCAGGGAAAGCTGGAGTTTCCCTTAGAATGGAGAATGTAAACCCCCCACCCCCTGCCAAATTATAATTTTGCAATCAAGGGCNGGGGATGTGATGCATCTCACAACAGGATGATGGAATGCCAGGGTATAGCCTGGGGGGGTGCTAATGGCCCATTATCAGAAGGCGTCAGGCCTCTCCCTCCTTGAGTTAGAAGAGATAAAGAAAAACATCTCCTCAACAGCTTTTAAGAGATGAAAGTAGAATACACATATTTGGTTCCACAACCCAAGACACATCCCTACAGCAGAACCCTTGGATGCACCACGCCTTCAGTCCCAGCTGTGGTGGGTACATACTCAGATAACCAGTGAGTTTCAATTTTCTATAAAGTGTTTTATGTTGAGTTTCATTTTAAATGAGAAGAAGGAATTGGCTGACGAAACAAAAAAGTAAGATTTTACTTTTGAGGAAAGGCAAGAAGAGAGTGATTGAAAAGTTGCTTGAAAATTTTTTGAATTTTAAAAAGCCTATATTGAACAAAAAATATTGAATTCAAGTTAATAACCATAAAATCATTCCCAATCACTTTTCCAAAAGGACAAGATTGATTTACCATATCTAAAGAGACATACCTTTCTGATCATCCTACTGCATGATATGAGACATTTGCAGGAATGAATAATGTGCAGAAGGGAAGACTTTGATGTTTGAAGTATTTGAACACTAGCTTTAAAGAAAAAAAAAAGACACCACAGACAAATTATACCAGTGATGATCTGCAACTGTAGATTCCAGCTGCAGTTACTCACACACAGACATCACCATTTTCCCAGTGAAACCCCAACTGCATTTGCTAGCACTTTACTTAGAGTTTTAATATAGCCTAATATTTTTCTACTTCATTTTCTACTTTTCTACTTATTTAGAAGAAAACAGAAAACAAAAGCAGCCAGCAGAGTCTCAGATCTGTTGAACACCCAGACACACAGAGCTGAGGCCCTCATCCTGTTGCAAAGAGGCACTGCAACCCCTCAGATCCTCAATTCAGAGTTTGTGCAGCCCCTGCCCACCAGTGCCATCAGGCTCTGAGGGATGAGATCTGCAAAACACGACGTTTGCATGGAGCTGTTTACAAAGTCAGGGGAGAAATAAATGAGGAAGCCTCAGCCATCTCACATTGGAGATGTTTCCAACCAGCCTGTTCCCTTTGCTGCTGCAGCCTCAGAGGTGAGGTCAAGCTGGAATTAAAGTGCAGGAGAAGGCCCATAGTAAATAATTCCTCTGGTAACAAGGTGATGCCAGGTCCCCAGGGCTTCAATCTGCTCCTCTGGATGCTGAGGCTTTGTGTCAAATTCATAGCTGATCCAGTGCCCATCACTGGAAGCAGAGAAGTGCTGTGGCCAGGTAAGGCTGAGAGAGGAATCTGGTATCCACTCACTGCATTGAAAAGGTTGAAAGCCCTAAAGCCATGATGGATTTCCCTGCAGTGATCCTGTGCTGGGAGCATTTAGTGCTGGCTTAGAAAGTGAAGGTGTGTGAAGACTGGACAGGCCTGACCACAATCAACTCTGCTTCCCTTGGGGCAGAATGACAACATGCTGTGCTGTGGCTGAGCCAAGATGAATGTGTTTGCTTTAGCAAAATTACCTCTGTGCTACACTTATTACACACACCATTCCAGGGGCATTTGTTAGTGGGGCCACAATTCCAGTGTGCAGAGACTCACTGAGAACGGGCAGCCTTGCTCAGAGCAGTGGGCATGACACAGGGATTAATGATTCACAAGATTTGCCTGGAGGGGCTGAATTTTAAATGCATCTTGAGGACAGTTCTAAATGAAATGAGATACCTTAAAATCTGAACACAGGTTTCAGAAATTATATATATATACACATGTAATATATGTATATATATATCCTTTTAATTTTGGCTGTATTAGTCACTTAATAAGATTAGGCAGAAGTTCCATAAATGGAATTTGGGATGCTTCCTCTAAAACCACAGCAATTCCCACTTGCACATGGGACAGTTCTTCAAATGTACAAATCATGCTGTGTTCTACCATGTGTGACTGTGACACAAATGTGCACTTCTTTTGTATTCTTCTTGTTGCATTAAAGCTACAGGTTGACCCTGCAGAGAGAATTTATAATAGCACAATTGCCAGCAGATCTGCTACTTTCACACCTGTGAGATTTTGCTGATGACCACCCTGTAGTAAAAGCATACAGATAAAATTCAATAATTATCCAAACTCACATTAAAACCTCCAAAAAACCTGTCATTGTAAAACCAGGATACAAATAATGCCAAGGCTAAAATATTCTACCCACATAGTTACATTTTACAAAGCTCTAATTTATAAACATTACAGCTGTCACCAATTTTAATAAGAATTGAACAGAGCTACCTTTTTAAAATCCAAATACATAGCCCTCCATCCATTTCCTATTATTATCTCCTACTGTAACTCCTGAATAGGTGCTTGTTTGCTAAGACAGGATTGTCACCATTCACCATGATCAAAAATTACTTGCAGAGACTTAGATTTACCCCTGCAACAAGAGAAAAAGCATCCTTGAGGACCTTGTCTCCCCCAAAATGACAGAGAGGTTCAGCCCACCTACACCTCAAAAAAGGGAAAGTGCCTGGGACCTGCCTGGCAGCTGCTGCACTGGGATTCTAAGTTGCAGACTGATGTTTTTGATCATCCCCATAACTTACTGCAAGGAATTTCAGAGTCGCTGTGATAAGATAGAGACTCACACTGGAAATAAATCAGGGAAGCTTTCAAGGACAGCTTCTATGTTTATGAGAGTTGCAATAAAGAAAATAAATGTGCAAGAGATATATAAATGTAATTTAATATCCAGCTATTACAGATATAGAAATTACCTCATTATGCCCCTTGAAATCCATCTTTACTTATTCCTGAGGCCAGAAAACTTACAAAATCCTAAACAATGGCTAGGCTGTTAGCATGCTGAGACTTCCACTTTTCACATTGTCCAATATTATCTTCTGGTTCTGCATGTTCCTTCTGCTGCTGCTCTCATGCACTGCATAGGCTTTAAAACAGAGACTGCTTTTTGATAGGGCTGTTTTTAAAAAAGGGTTCATGAATGATGCTCCTAATTCCAGGAGAAAATCAATTTTCAGCTCTGACTGTGATATCTGTGGATTATGATCCTCAGTTCCTCCTTGGAATCCATTTGTCTCATTTCCACTTTTACTCTTAAACAGCTAACCTTATGGTGGCACAATTTCCTGTTAGGTCTTTTGTTAGTCTTTGATTAGATATTATTTTAGGAAACCTGTCCAGATCAAGTGTTCTATTCCAGCATGTTTTTAATACAGCAGTGCTGGCTCTGGGGAGAAGCCTGTTCTCAGAGACACGTGGAATGTAAGAGCTTTTCACTGCCACTAAAAAGCAGGAAGGATGTTGCTCCCTGTCCAATCCAGCTGAAAGCCAATGAAATAGCTGAATATTATCCCTGGCTTAGAATAGTTAAAAATATTTTGCTACTGGAATTGCACTGAATCCAGTAGGGCACATTAATCTTTGGCCATCATCGTAGCAGTCCCAATTCTGCCAGGAGGAATAGGATTGTGGGCTTGTGCAGGTATTTGTCCAGGCTGATCCTCTGCTAGGAAAAGAACCTCATACAATATTCATTACTTACTCGTCTCTGTCTTGATGCACATTATTAAGAGCTGCCTGGCCCTCCAGCAAAATCTCCACAACAAAATTAAGAAACACAGCCAGCCATCATGTCAAAGTCCTAAGAGATTAAATATTCTAAGTGCAGCAGCACCAGGGTAAATTAGTATTGTTACCTCCTGACCCCCAGAGCTGCACCCAATGCTGGCTTTAAACAATAAAAATAATGAGATTTTTAGCTTCCATTTATTTTGAAACAACAACTGGCAGCTTGAGAGAAGAAAACATGTTTTGGCAAATAAAGTTGACATTGACATTTTTGTAAAGAATAGCTTTATGGTGCCTTGTCACTGGGCAAATCTGAAGAATCACTGCTGCTTCCGATGTATGATGTTTTTCACAGGGACAGTGTATGTATGAGTAATAAAGAACATTTAGTACAGTTTGTATCTGCCTTTAACAGAGATTTTCAGAATATTTAAATAGAAACCAAACCATTTCTAGCATTAAAGTCTTCAATGCATTTTTAAAATATTTCATCTTAAAAAAAAAAAAAAGTTAAAGTATGATGCATGATAAAATTCCATCCTAAAACTATGCCAGTGAGAAGCCTTAACAGATGGAAGTAGGATGACAAAACCACATTCATTTACTTGGGTTGGATTCCCTAATAGTCCCAGTAAAGGGCAAACTCCAATTTAACAGTTTTGGAAAGAGGTTTTTTTTGGGGGGGGCTGGGGTTTTTTTAACACACTTGAAAATGAGCCAGTCTGTAAGAAAAGAACATTTAAGACTACATTGGACTATGCAAATGCTTTCAGAACTGTTCTGTCTTTTCCTGCTCCAGACCACACAACTTTTCTAGCTTTCAATTTCTCCATCTGAAAACTGGGGACAGCTTGTCATAAGGGAAGTGACAGAATTTGCTTTTATTAATCTCCCTGTCAATTGCCTTAGAGACTATATGGAGTTTAAAACAAAAAGAAGTCCAAAACCAAGAAAAACAAGGAAAACCAACGGATTTGTTAGAAGGCACCAAAAGTGCAGTGGTGAAGGGAGCTGCAGATAGGGGTGACATGCACACATATTCATCACCCTTTTAGCTCTAGATGCTGGGAAGACATTCTCTATTATTCATGAATTCTGTGGTGAGCAGACAGATTAAGCATTTTTCCCTATTAATTAATCTTGCTCTGGGCTATGAAATTGAAAAGCTTCATTTATTTATATATTTACTTATTTTTGAGGGAAAACAATTTCTCAGCAAAGCCCTCCCCAGTGAAACTGCAGCATCAAAGCCTCTGGCCAAGCTCCCAAGCATTCCATACTGTGCCTGCCTTCAGCCACTACATCACAATATATAATTACAGACACAGATCACTTACTGCTTTTCGATACTAAATACAGGGAGATGTTTTACATTGGTGGCTTGACTGTGGTACAGACACTAATACCAGCCATAAAGGACAGATCTCATTCCACTGATAGAAAGGAAATGTGAAACAGATCAGGTTTGTAGTTTTCTTTATGTTGTTTATTATTATATATTATATCCAACACACATATCAACTCACAAAAATATCCTGACATTAAATCCTTTAATGTCCATTAAACTGCTTTTGATTTGCTCATCCAAAGATAAGCAACAAACAGTTGTTGGGCTGTCCAGCCCTAAGCAAGAGTTTTATTGGTGGTGGTTATTGCCCTGCACCCCTCAGGTACACAGACCCCAGGAGGACATGGCTGGGCTGAGCTGCTCTGGCCTGAAATCCTGGGGTTTCAGTTGCCCTTTAACAGAGTATTATAGGGAGCTGCCCTGCTGCCTGTTAGCACATTTCCTTCAACACAATTAGCACAATTCCCTGCCAGAGAAAACACTCAGGGATAGCTGGCTGATAGACTGGGGTTATTCAGCTTTTGACAAAAGGTTAGGGGAATTCTCTTGAAACAGTAATTGTCTGTCACATGAAATACTGCAACTTCTTGAGCACAGAAGGAAGACAGGTAATGTGAAGTGGATTAGGGCAGGAGGAAGGTGGAGGCAGGCAGGTTAATAGAGAGGAATCCAAATGGACTTGCCAAAATAGTCTCGGGAAGAATGGACAGAAAAATAAAGAATAAAAGTTAATGAGGACCTCAAATTTATCTGCTGTGTTTGTAGCTAAAATAACTGAAACTGGTTTCCTTCCAAGTCTTAAGATTTTTGAGGTCAGTATGTGCACAGGGAACTTCTGTGGTTTTGCACAGAGGGGCCTCAGAGGAATTGTGAGCCAAAACAAGACAGAATGGCATAGGAAGAATAATGTATTTCTTGTGGTGACAACATTCACTGCACTATGAAAGGAGACTCACATAATAAACACATCATCCCAAAGCTCCAGAGTCCAATCCAGACATGGTGCAACTGTTACCTCGCTAACTGGAGGCAAGTGAAGTGGATTGCCTGCCCAGGAAAATGTTCTGCAGGTTTGGTTTGGGGAAATGAGATGTAGGAAGCCTTCAGAAGGGACACACCATTTTCAAGCACATGAGTGCAAAAGTCAGATTTGGAACAGAGAGTAAGAAAGGCTTGAAGTGAAAATTTTATACTTTCATCTTGTAATAGAGCCAGAAGTGATGTTCACAGCACACATTTTACTACTAGCTTTAACTGGTCACAGATCCAACTGCTGATTACCACTAAATTAATTCTGTTGATGAATCCTTCAGCATGAATCTTACAGTCCCCCATGACACTTCCCTAAATTTTCTGTTCTCAATGCCTGAATGGAACATTTATCTACAATAGGACCCTGGCATGACTGGGACAGAGAGCTGTCACATAATACACAGACAGGACAAGTGATAGCAGCAGTGATAAGAACAGAGCATCTTCATAACATCCACTCTATGTATGACATAAATGAATACATCAGATTAGTCTTTAAATAGCCTACTCTAAAATTAGATAAGTGAATGCTGCCACACAACACTAATACTAATGGAATTGGAAGAGCTGGATACCAGGAGTAGACGGTGTTGAGAAAACTCTCTGCCTTGAAAATGTTAATTCATTTAATTGCCACTAATTGTACCTAGCATCAGTGCAAATTCAAACATGAGAACTGAACAAGCAGTTCTGACCCTGATCTTTGCCAGGTAAAACCTTCAGTTTAAGGAAAATCTATCTCAAAATCAGTGAATGTATTCTCTTTCATGCTCACCTAGCTTTCCAAAGCATACTGCAGGTGTGCAGACAAGCCCAATACTAAGATAAATGTAGCCCAAATTCATCTCAAACAAAGTGCAATTTCTGTGGCACACACAACAGCTCTAAGTCACATCTTCCATCACCTAGTTCCTCAACTGCATGATTGTGAACTCACAGGAAGCCTAATGTTGTGTTAAAATGGCCAGAGAAGAAGCCTTTCCTTCCACTCCTCTAAAACACAGTAAATCCTGTAATAGATAATTCAGTTCTAAGGTTGGACTTTTCCAACCTAAAGCATTCTATGATTCTATAAAAATTCTTAGCTCAATGGGATTTTGGGGTGCAGAGAAGAGAGAAGATTCCATTTTATGGAATGAAAAACTGAGATCTGATAGCCAACAAGACACCAAACAGTGCCATGACGGACACAATTTGGTATGCTAGAGGAAAATTCTTCAGTCTTTTGGGAATTTATTGTCACAAGACAGCTGCTTATACTAAATTAGAAAGGGAATTAGAAAATACACAACTCAATTAAAAAGTAATGTTTGTTTGTTTGCTTCTTGCAGTTCTTTTTCTCTTTCATACTAATTGCTTCTCTTTTTAATTTTTACTGAATTCAATATTAATATTGATATTCACAAATAAATCCCAAGATTCATGTCTTTTTAAAATGCCTCTAGCATTTTTCCCTCCATGGCCTGATCCTGCAGTTGTAAATGGAGCTGCTGCAGTTTTCATCAGCTCAGGATACAGCCCCAAGCACTCCCCAAGCATGACTTCAGTGGGAGGTGACCTCAGAACACAGTGACCTTTCCAGAACATCAAACCAAAATGCAAAGGTGCCCCAGCCTTTCAAGCAAGGACACCGAAACAAATCAATATCACTCTGCACAGATTTATAGCAAAGTTGAAGGAAGGATCACGCTAAAGGCAAAACAGAAGAGGAATTTTTCTCCATGTGCTTTTCAGCTGGCTTAAGTTGGAAATGGAGCTGGCACATAACAAACACTGATACTTAACTCTGCTACCCTCTAGAATGGTCCATTAAAATAACAAGGACAGTAACAGGTGATATTTCAAAGTAGCACTGAAATTCCAGCAAACAAACTGTAAATACCTGCCCAGACTTTAAAAAATACTCATCTCAGATTTGGCAGATTTGAGGCTAAATTCCCATTTTCCATCAAAGTACAGCAAAATCAAATTACACAATTCCTTAGACCTATGAATTCTATGTTGCTTTTAGAAGTAAAAAGTTCTTCCTTGTTGAAAAGAAGAAAGAAATCCAGTAATTTATTAGGTTCCTTTAAAACCCGTGAAAAAAATTTCAGATGGAAAGCTTGTGGCACTCTACTTATTTTTACTTTCATGAAAAAACTCAGATGATTAGAAAAGAAAGACAAACATTCCATACTGAGTTGAAAGAAAAACTTCAAATTAGAAAAGAAGAAATGGGAATAAAACTCTCCCACATGATGGTCTAGAAAATTCCATTAGTCTTCAGATGAATAAACACATCCCACTGTCACATCTGACACTCTGAATGGTTCCATCCTGATAACTTCTCATTTTGGGAAGTAAAGCTTGTATAGGACAAGGAATCATTCAAAACTTCTGTATTTGCAAGTCCCATTTTTAGTGCCATTTCTGCTGTCATCCCACAGCTGGGCCACCTGGCTGCAAAGGGGCTCTGCTGCAGCCCTACAGCACCCTCAGCTGCACTCTGGTGAGCTCATCAGGACAAGGCATTTGAATTTTAAATTGCAGAGTTCTCTCCATCTTTCGAGTTATTCTTGTTTGATGCTCAAAGCCAGAAAAGTCAATTGAAACTTAATTCTCTTCTTCTTTGATTTATAGCAGCTGTGGATTAAGAAGCTGATTTGGGACAGATTCATTTGTTTCCTCACTGAAAAAAACCCAAAACATAAGAGCTTTTCTAAAGGTTTGCCCCTTGAATAATGGTTGTGTGTGTGTTTCATTGTATTACACCACTATGTTTTATTAGAAAGCACTATTCAACCCTTATTTCCTGGAATTTCACTGTGGCCCATTCATGTGTTGTCAGAACATGGGAGTGACTGAACAGCACTCTGTGCTCAAGAGGGGACAAGGGGCTTGGTTAACCTGGGATTTCATCCACTGAAAAACCGACTTCAGGCACCCCAAAATGGGCCATATGAATTCACTGTAGTTCACTGTTAGGACGTTTGTTTTGTTGGGTTTTTTTTTTTTTTTTTCAAATAAACTTTAAAAGGGTGACTTTGTTTCAAAACTTTCACATCTTTCCACACTTTCAAGTTCTACATTTTTAAATGATGCCCTGACATGAAGTGGACCAGTTCTGACTCTGAAGAACTTTCAGTTTTATATAAATATATATACATATATATACATTTTATATACATATATATATGTATTTCACACTATATTTTAGTGAAAAAGCTTAAATAATTCATTTTGGTCTGGATATTTCTCTTTACCAATGTTTTGATTTAGTCAACAAAGGAACAAACAAACCAATTATTTGTATATCTCCAGTCTCCTTAGTAAAGCATTCTCTTTTCAAGTTTATAGGAGACAGCATGCTTCAAAACAACCCACTCTGATCTAGGGCTTAGAGAAAAAGATGTTTAGTCCATATAAATCAATATACCCTCAGTGAGGAACATGAAACTGTGTTTTCATGCCTTGCCAGGAACCTACCTAGTTTTACTATCTCAATTCAGAATAACTTTTTGTTTGAAAATATATGTGTTTCATCACTCAAAAATATTGAATTGAAAAAAATAATTACAGAAAACATTAATGATGTCTTTCCCTAAAATATGTGCACTGAAATGCACAAAGTATTGGAAGATAGGGACATGCTGTACAAAAGATAGGACCTCTTGACAAAAGAGGAATGCTTTGAAAAGATAAAGGGAAGATCAATATGTTCCATCTTTATAGGCTCTCATCTTGTATTCTCCTGTAGTCTCAAGTCAAAGCCTACCTTTGTCTGTAGCCTAACAAAGAGTATCGGTGTTATGAAAGGTACAGTGGTTTCTTCTTTATGCTCCCTGATAACTCGTCATCTACAATCAGGCTGAGATTGAAAACAGCTTTTTCTTTACCTACCTGGCTCCCCTTGCAGAGCAGCTCAGGCCCTGCTGCAGTGTGGTACCGTGGTTCCCTGCAAGGCTGTTCCCTTTGTCTTATCCCTCCCTGCAGAGGCTGGCTCAGTTCCCTGCCAACAACAGCCAGAGCAGAAAGCTGGGGGAAGAATAAATCTCTTTATCTGATGTACCAGGGACTGCCATAGCTGTGTTCCACACTGAATGAAAAACATGCCTCAGAAATACCTTAACCACAAGTGAGGATGTGACAAATGTGTCCCCATTCACCAAAGCTACAAACACAACGTGCTTTTGTGGTGCCACATCTGCCCCAAAGATGTGTTGCCTTGCCACAAGCAGCTGAAAGCTGAGGCATCCACAGGGATCAAGCCCAGAGATTCACCTGAGCAGCCAACTTTGCATTGTTCCTGCAAGCCCTGCTGAGTAAATATAAAACACCTCTCTTCTCTGGGCAAGGGCAACCCACAGCTGCACAGCAATTACAGAACAAAGCTTGTTCTGAGAGAAGTACCTGAATGTGACAGCAATCACTTGTATATAAAGAGACACCACTTTCTTCCCTTTTCACCTAATTATCTGTATTTAAGCTGTGCCTGTTTACAAGAAGTCATGCAGGATGGAAAAGGAAGTACAAAATCACACTTGCCTCTTCCACAGTAACTTAAAATAGCTTCCCTGGAAACGCAGAGTCCCTGTGATATTCCTTGGTGTCTCAGCCAAGAAAACTTTACAAAGTCCTTCCATGAGGTACACTGTGACTCTGTTATTTTTGCTTGTATTTATAGCAAGGTTTTCCTCTCCAGCTAAATAGCACTGGTGTTCAGCACTATTTTGAGAATTTCTGGAGGAGTTGGGGGAGGAGGAAGGGACAGGGGATGGTGAGTGGTCTGTCTGGGAAGCAACATCCCTCCATAAACTCATGGTAAGACAACTTGCTGGACCACCTACATGAGTTGTCACTTTCTGTCTCCATAGACAATTTACTCAAGAAAAAGGAATTCTCTTCAAAATCAGATTGATTGATTTCTTTCTTTTTCATGTGTCACCATTCTGGCCAATTACAATTACAATGGTTAGCTCAGAACATTCTACAGCTACTGCACAAAATTAAAAGTGGGGTATTAGAGGGTGCAAATGAACTCATGCAAACACAATCTTTGTCCACCAAAGCAGCTACACTTGTAGGAGCCCAGAGCTGGAGGCAGTGGAATGTAATAGTTTCATTTCTGAATCCTAGAATCCATCATTGCAACATCAGGGAATGAAGGGAATCAAAAAATCCTTTCCCATGTTGGCTCTGATGATAAAACCCCAGCACTATGCACTCATGGCAGAAGCCCATGAAAGTTTAAGACGGGCTTTTCTAATCTGAAAAATCAGTCAGGGCCTTCACTTGCTTGCTGCCCACCTGCAGCACCTAAGGAAAGCTGGGTGCCCACCCCAGCCAGAGGGCAGCCCTTGAGCCTGGGGCAGCATGAGGGGACGTGCGCTGCTCCCTTAGCAGAGGCTGGAAACCAGACACTTGCTTTATCCTGACATAATTGCATTTGTTACTTGTGTTACAGCAGATAAGGAAGCAGCCAGCAGGACAACTGAATGAATGATGCCCACTGCCAGCCTTCAACTTGCAAACACACAAAAGCACCTTCTCTAAAAACCCAGAACTCTGCTAGTTGAAAGCCTGAGTTCTTGATAAGGAGGCAGATGTATCCTTGGAAGAAATGCTAAACATACAAAATTCTTTTGCTGCAGACAAAGAAAGGCTCTGAAGACTGAAACCCATTTCTTGTCATCCAGAGAATTGTTGTCTGGATGCTATTAGCACAGCTAATTTACATTTACAAACTCTGGCACAGTTGTTCTCTGCAGAATAGACTACAGAGTCCAGCCTTCCTACTCTCAGATTGCAGCCCATGCTCTGTGTTTAATAAGGATGTTGCATATTGTGTTTTTCAGTTCATGCTCCAGTGCCCAGGATCCTGATGCTGCACTGTAACAAACCAGCTCCAGCACACTGCTGAATGTGTGATGTGTGACCCACAGAGCATCCCACTCCCAGTTTGAAAACTTGCACTCCTCTTCTCATAGAGCTTTCCTTGAAGTCACCACTGATCCTGGGTGGATCAGGGAAGTGGGCTGAGCTAGAGGGAACCAGCTGCATGAATTCAGTGTGTTCACAACAGTCTCATGCACACAGGGATTTCTGACCCTGTTCAGGGCTGTCTTCACAGCTGCACTACGGGGTTGATCCCCGGCCTCACACCTCCCAGTGTAACATCAATTTGCACTATTTTTTTGATCCTTTTTGTTTTGTTTTGTTTTTGCCAAGAATATCACAAATAACAACTGCTGTTTACACAGACCAGATTGTCATTTGTCTCCTCAGAGGTACTGAGGCAGATAGAAAGGGAAGTTTTGGTTTTGATCCTATGCTAAGAATTGCACTTTCTTGACCCAAATCCTCCCTGCAGAAAGATCTGAAATTCATGCCAGTAGTGTCCATTAAAGAGGTATTTGGCATGCCTCATCTCCATTTCCACTTCAACAAAACAGGGCACAGCTACCCCACCATAGCATTTGATCAGCAAAAGAGTAAGGTATGGACAGGAGCAGACATGGCAAATAAAGCTCTTGGGATGGCACACCCCAGACAGAATTCTCTTCTGGATTTGATTGCTGCATGCAGGCAATCTAGGAATATAGAATACAAGTAATGGATGCTTCCCCAGCTGCTCATATCAAGGCTGTATCTGCTGGCTTAATTTTAAAATTCCAGTTATCAAATAAACATGCTGAACTCTGGATCACAAGAAGCAGGTTCTGTAAGTTTACTGCTACTTTGGTAGGTTAGGTGTGCTTTTTTCTTGGTATTTTAGTGACAATGTGCAATTCTGAAAGATGCTGGCTGTTTATTAATTTCAAAGGAAGAAAGGGAACTCTCTGTTGAATTAACTAATTTCTTTCAATTCATGTAAGGCTTCAACTTCACAGTCTGTGATCAAAGAAAGGACATCTTAAATAATGTTAAATATGGTTTAGGTTTTACAACGTGCTATCTGCTAGTTTGGTTTCCACTTCTCCAACAAATTTCTTACAAACACATCATGCAAGGGCTCTGCAAAACACCACGCAGGAATGACAGAGCGAGGGCACTGGAACCAATGTTGAAACCAAAGAAAAGCAATTTACTGCCTTGTTATTACCAGTTCAGAGCTGAAACAGCATTATGTGTCCCAAAAACGACCCCCTAAAACCACCTCAAAACCATCAATGAACAACCACCTTCACCAAGGGGGCTGGTACCATCAACACCTTCACCAAGGGGACTGGTATCATCGTTTCTAGAGGAATCCAAAGTCAGGTGATTCCCAAATGCTGCCAGATCCCATACTGGTGACATCTGGATTTCTCTTGGTGCTGCAGTGAGCAGGTCCCAGCCAGAAGGGAGTTTGCTCCCTCAGCACACTCCAAAAGCGTGGAGTTGCTGAAACTCCAGCATCACAGAGACTCCACTGATTCCAGCCCAACACAGAGAATTATGTCATGTTTGCCAAAATATTAATGTGTGTTATGCTCCAGTGTTAACTAAAAACATTTCTTAATCCATTGGCTAATCTAAACAAACAAATTAGTATAATTGGAGAGTTGTGCTTGCGAATACAAAGCATAGAGAGTGGGAACACGAATTGTCTTGTTGTCATTCCTCTCAGGCAGCATGTGCAGCTAGTTCTGCTCCTTGCAGTCTGAGCATACTGGTATAATTGATGGCAACATTTATCACAACAGCAGCACAAAAGCATCAACTGCTTGATGAATTTATTTACTCCTGCCCAGAAGTGAAGCTATGATTGGACCACTTTATAAACACCAAGCTGCTCTAGACCTGGTCTGCTGTTGATTGCACAAGCAGAAAAGAGGGGGAAGAAAAAAAGAATTAAAAACAGGGCAAAACCCCCTTGATTGGGAGGCTGGAGGTTCACCAAAAAGACAAATGTCTTTCATTAGAGGAAAACAATCATTACTTTATCTAATTAAAAAAAAAAAAAAAAAAAAAGAAAAATAATCACTCTTGCATCCATGATCAACAGCTGCAGCATTGTCTGCTGTGGAGTTTAGTCCTTCCTCTGGCAGGCTTTTTCTTCCCAGCCCACAGTATTCCAGGAGGCAGAGAGTTGAAAAGAAAGTATCAACCTTCCAAATTAACATGACAAGGACACTGGGCTTACCAAGGCAAAACCAGGAACCACACCACATTCCTATTCTGTCCTCTTGTCTTCCACAGAGAAATATGGGGTCATGTTCTCTTTGCCCTAACATAACATAGTCATCTGAACCTATGCAAAACTTTGCTACTTCTCCTGGGTGGATTCTGCACTTTTTGTCCACAGATAGAAGTAAATCCAATAGGAAATAGGTCCAACGGCTTTACATTTGCTAGGTTTCCAGATTGTATCTCTTAAAGGGTCTAAAACCATTGCTTGAGATGGAATGGTCTGCAACACTCAGTCTGCACACTCATTAGATATTGTTGTTTTTCAAATAATAGTAGGGAAAAAATCCTTTTTCCCTAGTTGGCTGCTTTGACTCCCCTCTGAGAAGCACAGAGGACAGCAGTATCTGGAGATGAGTTTCAAACATCCAGTTGCTGTTTGGAGCAGTCTCTATCCAGTCTGCAGCAGAGCCAGCAGTATCATCACAGGATGATTCACAGACAGGGAAACAACACAAATGCCACTACAGGCTTCTGTGGGGTAAAGAGTTCATTCTTAATGAGATCTTGATGTCTTAAAACTCACTAGATAAAGTTTTGTTTATGATATTATGCTAAGACACCAAAATGTAGTTGGTCCTGATACAGTCAGGCTCTTAAGTCCATAATTAAGACCCAGTGCTTCCAACTGCTGAGAAACTCATATCTGATTGAGGACAGATCTTTTTTCTTTGAAATAATAGGTATTGTGCTCAAAGGTCTCAACTTTCATAGCACTGGGACAAGGAATTCCAAACGTGTCTTGCAAGAAATAAATTTAAAAGCACACAGAGGTACATCCCAGGGGCAACAGTGGTGAACTGTCCTCCAGAGGCTGTGCAAGCTACCAAGGGTGACCAGTGTGTTAGGGCAGAGACCAATGTGCTCCACAAGCAGTGTAGCAACTGACAGTTGCAGAAATAAGTGGGATTTCAGAAGCATCTCAGGCCTCCAAGAGCACAAAGGTCACTCTATTTCTTTGTTGCTTGCGTTCCTTAATGACTTGGGAGCTTTATAAAATTCCTGCTGAAACTTTTAAATTCCCTTCCTAATTATGCTGCATTGAGCTCTGAGGAGCCACATACAAGGCGCTTTGTTGAAGAGAGCTGGTACAAGCACCACACTCCCAGTAACAGCCTGGGAAGGAGAATGGGAACAAGTACACTGCCTCCTGAGTGCCTGCAGGACCAGCCTTGTATTCATCTAAAGATTATTTTTATGACTGGGACTCGTGTCTCCTTTATGTTTTATGCAGTGCTTCAAACTCCAGGTCAGTGTCACACAAAGAACAATAAGATAATCACAGTAATAAAATGCTAATCCATCCCATTAACCTCTGCCTGGAAAATTGCAGCAGACCTGGCTTCCAATAACAATGCAGGGAGGAAAGGGCAGATTAGAGAGATTCCAGCACAGGGAAATAACCCACCAAATCCTGCTTCGTCCAGTTGCTAATGTTATACACCCCATGAAAAATTGGATGACAGCAGCAAGAACTGCTGGTGGCACAGTTTCCATACTGGCTGTGGAGCACAGGAATTGAGTGAGCCCTGGGCAGCCCAGCCAGGGAGAGAGATGGCTATTAATGTAAAAGAAAAGCCTGCATAAGTAGGGGTAAGCATTTCCACCACACTCATCACTATTCAATAAGGCACAGCTGCACTTTCTCTGAGTTATCAAAGATTATTTCAAAAGAGTAGAGAATGGCATTTACAGCAAGATACATCCCGCCCTCTCTTCTGTAACTCTGCTCTACAAAGCACTGGGCTGTGCTTCCCTCCCTTTAGGAAAAGCCTCTGGGCCAAAATATTGCTTCCCACACGAGGTGCCTGCTCACAGGGAGCCTGTCCTTACCCAAGTCCATCAGAGGCCGTGTTTTGCCAGAGAGGTGGAGAGGAGACACATTTCCAACTGCTCAGTTGGGACTTAGAGGAGAATTTAAAGTCTCAGACAAATGCTTTGGTAGATGCAGCAAGGCTGGCTCTGCTGCCCATGCTAACATGAGCCAGCCCAGACCTGGCTCTGCTGGGAGCTACCAGGGCAAAAAAATGCTGTAGATGGAGGGACAGAGTACAGCATGAGAAAATCATAGAACAGTCCTGTGGTTCCCTTTTCAACATGAATCTCGCTGGTTACTTCACAAACTCGGTGAAGGAAGGCAAAGGGACTCTCTACTGGCTTTCAAAATTCAAGAGGCTTTCAACTGCAAGGAACAAATATCTATCAAAGACAATTATTTTTGCTTTTAGTGTAAGTATCTCCTTTAAAAAATAAAACCACAACAGCACGTAGCAGCTGAGGACTTTGCTTCCCCCATGCTAACAGGAACTCTGCTGTAAACTTTGCTTTTCTTCCCTTTTGCATGACAGTTCAATGACAGAAGGAAAAGGCATTGGCATTTCCATGTGATTACTGCTCTTTTCACTGAATATAACGGCAAGAGTTTCTCTGGAGTTACACCTTAATGGAGGTCTGAGCTGCTCTTCAAGCCCCAGAGGTGGCAGTGGTCCAAGGGAGCTGAGGGTCCGAAGCTGGGATGTGCAGATGGGCAGCTGGCTGGTCAGGCTCAGCACAGATGGCTGATGTGAGGAGGAACAGGTCAGAGCAGCATGGCTGAACTTACTGGAACCTCCCATGGTCATTGCAGGACAGGCATGAAGGCCCATCACCAGTGTGCTCTGAACTGTTCTACCTCACCTGCACACACCCACTCCCAAAAGAGAAAACCACACCCACCATGGTTTGCAAAAAGCCCTCAATACTATCAGGGTGAATCCTTCCTTGCTATCCAATAGACTTTTGAGGGCTACTTTATCATAGCTTTAATAGGGTTTTTTAATCATTAATATTATTTATAACTATTAATACTCTTTCTCCATTACTTAACTATTTCACAAGCATGCAAAAGCCCAGCCAATTAACAGGCATTTCTCTGCAAACTATTAATAACCTCTCAGGTATGCCCTGGTCCCCAGCAAGATTATATGCAAGCAACAGTGGGATGCACAGCTCAGGGCAACACCAGGACCACACAGTCAGAGGCAGGAACAAACCACAGACCTGCCAGCCACACTTTCTTAGCCTGGGTCTGCTGAGGAAAACCTTCCCCTGCAGAAGATGGAGCTTTCCTGCTAAAGCACAAGATTATTGACTACATTAGAAGGGCATGAACAGTTCTGTTGTTTGTTTTTCATTGTCTTTCTGAATGACATCATTCACTTTCTCCTACTTCACCCACCAGAAGGATCACTAAGAATCACTCACCCTCCAGCCTGCGGAGAAAGGGGAGTAATGCTTTGGGGAACTGAGCAAGGCAGAGCTGCTGCAGCCAGAGAGGAGCCTCAGCTCAGGTCCAGGATCCCTTGTGGCCACGGCAGCACTAATCCCTGGAGGAGATAAGCTCTCCCAGGCTCCTCTTGCCTTTCTGGGGAGCTCTGGATCTTACCCTGAACTCCAAGCTGATGGAGCTGCACCACAATCAGGAGTGACTTTAGACCCAGACTGAGGATGCTGTGCACATCTGCAGGTAATGTGAATGAGCACCAGTGTCAAGGCAGATTTATGCCAGCTGAGAAATCTGTTTTTTCCCCAGCCCACCTTGCAAGAATAAAGCATTTTCTTTCCTCAGTCATGAGACACTAGCAGGGTTTGCAGGGCTCTGTCTCCAACTCCCTCCAGAGCCAGCCCTGCCTCCTGAGGCTGCAGCAGTCTCACCCAGGATGTTTGGTCTTTTAATTCAATTCCCTTAAACCAACAACACTGCTGAGGCTTTCCCCTTCTCTTCTCATTAGCAGACCAAATATGTTCTAGATGAATTGCATAATTATATCAGCAAATCCATTTTCTTCTGCATTTCTTTTTCCAGTTTCCCAAGCTGCAGGGCTTCTTTTTCCCTGCAGAATTCCCCAAAGAGATGCCACACAGCAAAGCAATCATGCAAAAAGATTTATGACAGTCATTTGTATACATGAGTATGCTCACAGACATTCCAGTTCCCTCTTCTGTCTTCTCCTTTTATTTTGTGTGAAAGCACAAGCTGTTCTTAAGTCACATTTATACATTTTTCATAAATCAGATACACTACCCATATCATTTTAAAGATGGACATGAAGGGGGTTTGTGTGTTTTCTTGTTTTCAGGATCCCAGCATACCTCATGCTTTGCCTGAAGTCTTTAGAAAGCATCAAATTTAACCAAAAGGAACACTCACTTCATAATTAACCATGACCCGGACTGAGCCTTTGCTCAGTGTAGGACTAGCACAAAGCAAGAATGGTGCTGCAGACACAGCTCCTGCCTCCCCATCCCTTGTCTAATCCTGCAGCTCTCAGCAGGTGCAGGCTGCTCTCATGGAGTCAACTTCTAGGTTATATTCCTGCTCAGGAAAAGCAGGAGACAGAGCTGAGCAGTAACACCCAAAAAAGTGTGACAGGTGTTCCTGCAGGGCCCCACCACAGCCTGGCTCTTCTTTAGCATTTAAACCAGCAAAATCTGGTTAAAGCACATGATTCATGAAAACCAATACAGATTCCTGGAGCTGCTGTGGACTTACAGAACAAACAGAGACATCTCCTCTAGGTTTTCCCCCATCTCATTCCTATTTGCAAATGCCTGCCCGATTTTATACCACCACACAGCAAATGTAGAACATTTGTTAGAAACAACTTCATCCTCAGGTTCTTCTCCTCAACCCATCTTGTTCTCCCTGAAAAAAATAATGAAAACTGTACAGACTGGTAAGAAATGTACCTTTTTGCCCCCAAAAACCCCAGCAGTATGCATGCATCTCATCTTACTATCTGCTGAAAGAACAAGACAGATCACAGCTTGGTTAGCCCGTGTCTGTCTTGTACAGTCTTTTGCTTTACTCTGTGCAAAGTAAAGGAAAAAAATGCTTGAAATCAGAAAAGACAGGCTCAGCAATTTGGATTGCTGATATCCTAGGATGGAGTTTGGGCTGCCTTGTGATGCTGGAGAGTCTTGATATTTGCACAGGTTCCCTGAGTGTCACAAATCCAGAGGAGGTCCATGGTTGCATGTTACAGGTTACATGCACACAACACAGAGGACTGGAAGCAGCATGCACTTGCCTTGCTCTGCTTTGGCAATTCTCCACTCTGATGACATCAACATCTAAAAACCAGGCAAATGGCAGAATCCTGGGCAGAATCCTCCCCTGCTCTGCATCCTCTCTACACAGGCACACAACCACCTGAAGGGCTTGGCAGGGGGCAATCAAACCACAGCACATCATTTGTCCCACATGTCTGGCGAGTAACTCATCTCATTACAGCATAAACTGGACACACAGCAGCACACTGAATGAGTTCCTGAGCAGAATGTTTACCCTATTACCCAGCTGAATGCTTCCAAGAAATAACCAGAAAATATCAATCTTCCTGCGTTCCTGGGAACGTGCCGATGCAGCACGGAGAGTTGAAGGCCAGGGAAGACTTCAGCCCTCCAGAAGAATTTCAGTGCTCAGCACAGAACCTCCTCTTCCAGCTGCTCTTTCAGGAAGCAAAGCCTGGGCAGGGTTTGACTGACATCAGCCACCCAGAGATCCATCTTTATCTGTATTTATCACATATTTTGTGCTACTTAAGGCAAGTGTCTTCTCTGCTGCAGCAGAACTGCCAGAATTAGGATTAGTCAGACAGGTGGGATTTTTTTCCCTTTCTTGGGGAGAAGTTGAACAAAACATTTTTCATTCTTGTCATTGCAAAACACTGGCATTTATTAGACACAAAAGCTAAAGAAAGCGACATTAAAAGCTGGGTAAAAAGAGAGTTTGGGCTGTTTCCTATGAATAAAAGACAAAGAATTGCTTGACAAAATCAGATACTTTGTGAAAACATTTCATTTAATTGGATATAAGTAGTTTGCCTGATGATGATGTTTGCCTGGCAATGACGTTTTCCTAATACACAGCATGCTGAAGCTCTATTCAGAAAGGCTTTGAAATGTCACTGAAATATGCCATTTCTGTACAGGAGCAGTATCAGAAAATGTTCCATATTTTAGCAGTCCAGAGTATCAAGATCATTCAGCAGTGGAAGATGGTAAAAGGAAGAGGCTATAAAGTTATCAAAACAAGAGGAGAATCTGTCCAGATTAAAGAGAACTGTGAACAGGAAGTCTCTTTATTTTTAAATACTATGTTATTAAAAGCCTAGCATGACCAAATTATGCTGAAATTGTTGCTAAGTGTTGAAAGAATAAAGATGAATGTGACAAGAAGAAGAGGAAAACAAATCACACGTTAGGAAAAAACAGTTTCTAACTGATAGCAATTAAACCTGGGTATGAAGGTTAGTGTCCTAATGTGATTTTATTTCTAATCACTGCAAAAGTGGCTGTGTGAAGCTGTAAAGCAAAATGTGTCTATCTCAAGATCTATGGATTATACACTTGGCAGATTGTTTCTCACAGGGACATTATCAAGCTGCCATTCCCAGTGCTCGTTTAAATAATCCTGTAAAGATAACAAGTAATGCTCTAATTAAAAACATTCTTTTCCATCATGTAAATCACTTTAAAGATATCTGTGACTGATATGATGGACATTACAAATTCTGGTAGCACCCACCCAAGCCTGTGCCAGCAGCACGCTGGTATATAATTTTATCTAATTGATCAAATAAATTAAAATAATCTTTGAAACAAGCTATAATAAGAGCTGTATAATTCCAGTGCTACCTATTATATTCCTTGCCTCTTTATCTCCTCTGTCTCATTAAAATATTCATCCAGGTCCTGGCTGAATAATAAAATGGCAGCTCTGAGATGGTTTCATGAAAGAGCAGTGGATGAGCTATGGCTGAACAGTTCAATTAATTCCAGCCTCTCCCAATTCCAGAATTGTTTCTTACTGATATAAAAAGTATTAAACCAGGTCCTTTTCTATGTCCCAGTCACTTCATTGCATGCAGCAATTCTCAGCCTTTAGCAGACAAGCAAAACGAACACAAGCCCCCCCGTGAGATGGCAGCTTCAGACAGCAGGTTCCTCATGGAGATGCTCTGTGTCTGCTGGGTATAGACAGGAAAACTCCCACTGTATTTTTTATCATCTCCTCATTCTATGAACAGTGTCAAAATGTGGTTATCTCAGCCTCTCTGTGTTCTGAAAGAAACAGCACATGTAATATCCTTTTCCAGGTGGTATTCATAGTTTAAAGTGAGTTCTGATTGCTTTGCTTTATTTGGGGACAAAAAAATCCCACACAAGGGAAAGCAGAGAGACAAATGGTCTAGGAGGTTAGAAAAACACCCAGAAAATTAAAAGAAGGGGAACAAAGAACCTGGAAGAGAAAAACTGCAAAACCCCCAATCTGACATCTTTCACAAAGAAAAATTTGTCTTTCATATTAATTTACAATCATTTTGTAAACCTTGAAGAAAGAAATCTAAAAATCTCAGTCTTGGGAAAGAAGGAAGCTAAAAGAAAGATGCTGCCCTGCCCAGATGACCACAGCCTTCTTTGGGATGCTGATCTCAGGAGGGTGAAGTTCCCCATTTTTTCACAACTAAGTACATTGCAAATGAAATGTATTGGCTCACGCAGACAGAATGGAGAAATTGTGTTTCAGTCAGCCAAGATCAATGAGCAGACTACTGACCGGTAAAAAGAGTCAAGAATTAGCAAAGCAAAGGACTTTTTAATGGAACTTTATATTGTCTATCTCCATCTGCCATCCAGTCTTCAGTCAAAGCATGAAATTTATTCAGATATTACAACCACCTAGCCCTACTCTGACATTGGGACTTAACATGCCTTCTCTTGTTAATATCATTCAGCAACAGCTGCATTATATTACCAGTCAAAAAATTATTAACCCAATTCTGTTTTCATATATATTTATCATCTCCCTGCCAACCACAGTCAAATGATTCTGTAAGACACATCGATTTCCTGAATGAATTAAATGAAAAGTATCTGTCATAAGTTTTACAGACAGTGGAGTGATTTTCAGGTACTCTCAATTTTTTTTTCTGTATTTTATTCCTGATAACCTGCAGAAAATAATCAAGGAAAAGGGATGTACTCATTATGAGACCTTTTTTGCTTCCTTTAATTTTACTTGCTTAGAAGAACTGTGCCATGGAGCCAAATATTCTTACTTTCCTCATATTCTTACTCCATTTCAGGCAAGCTCCTTTTGCAAAACACTATTTTACCATAACTGCTCATCTGAGTATTTCCCAGAATCAGAGATAACCAAGTTATAGAACCACAAAAGGGTTTGGGCTGGAAGGGACCTTAAAGCCCATCTCGTTCCAAACCTCTGCCATGGGCAGCAACACCTTCCTCCATCCCAGGTTCCTCCAAGCTCTGTCCAACCTGGCCTTAGACACTTCCAGGGATCCAGGGACAGCCACAGCTTCTCTGTGCCAGGGCCTCAGCACCTTCACAGTAGAGATTTTCTTCCTAACATCTAAATCTTTCAGTTTGAAGCCATTCCCCCTTGTCCTGCCACTGCAGCTCCTGAAGAAGCCCATTTTAACAAAACGATTCTGTGCTCCTGCCCTTCAAATCCTAACACCCAACACATGGGATATCACTGCCCATCTTCCACCACATCCAGTGACAGCTCTCACACCCTGTTTAAACAATTCCCCATTTACAGAACACCAGGTGGTGCAGTGGAGCAAAGACTGCACTCTGCCTTCCACAACTGGGCAGCTACATGGCAAGAAGTGCAACACAGCTCTTGCAGTTGATGAATATTTACCATTTACATCTAGTATCCATAAAGAGAATGTAAAGCATAGCAAAAACCAAGTGTGAATTGTTGAAAGACAACTGGAGGTCTTGGTCATTGAACCCAGGAGTCCTGAGGAAACATGACACTTCTCAAAAGCAAGTCCCTTTCACTATTTTCTTCAAATGAAAGGATAATAAGGTTCATCATGCCTAAAGCAGAAATTAAAGTCCGCAGGGACTCCAAAAGTGACAAAAGGATCAGAATTATGTTAATATGAACAAAAAGAGCCTTCAATCCGGAGCAGGAGGTGCCAATCACCTGGAGATAACAGACAGAATCTTTCAATGACATTCAACTGACTGGTGAGCAGAAGTAATTTTTCTGGAAATGTTTTTCCTTTCAACTCCCTTCAAGTATTGATGAACCGAACAAAAACTTTACAAGTTTCTTTATCTCCCCTTCAGCCCATCTCTGAGGGCATCTTGTAGATGTCCCAGTGTTTGGAAGACGCTGCATCAGAGAGAGGTTCAGCTCTTGCACAGGAACACAACTGAGTGGGGAGGCAGACTGAATCCGATTCATCTCAATTTGATAATGCCACTGGGAACACTCAGGTGACTCCAGAGCTGTTCATCTCTCAAGCTCATTTCCTCCATCCCATTCCCTAGGATACAACTTCACCTATCCTCATTATTTGCAGGCAGTAAATCTTCCCCATCCTCCAAAGGACCGAGATGCAAAATGAAGCATTGTTTTCAGGGATCACACTGCCAGCAGCTGAGTGATGCTTCTCAGAACAACACCAAATGAGCTGTAGAACGCAGCCCATTATGAGTTGGACCTTGTGTGCAATACATCAAGCTTTTAAATGTCGAGACACAGCACTGTGCAGGTGAGGTTTGCTGCACGGGTTGTGCAGGCATGGGATGGTGCTGAACTGGGGAAAACGACAGCTCAGCAGAGCATTTGCTGCCTGTACATCAGGCTCTGGACTTGCAAAAAGCACAGCAGCCTTGACCAGGACCCTCTCTGGCAAACAGCACATTCCCCAAGCGTTTCACATTAGTAGACCAGACAAAGATGCATGTACAACAGTGAGTTTTTCCACATCAATATCTAGGGAGAGTTTGTCCCCTGCTATTTATTCAGATGCAAATACATCTGGGAGATGACAAAGAGGGACAAAAAAGGAGACAATCTCCTCCCCTCCTCATCTACCTCTTTTGGTCAGACTAATCTTCCCCAAATAATCTCTTAGCAGGAGAATGTGAAAGGAAGGCTCTGACTTGAAGGAGCTCCCAGATAAACAGATAAAGTGAGAATCAGAAAGGTGATTTCAGCATTTGTAATTGTGTCTGGGTCAGGTAGAATTATGCCAATTTTATGGACACTGAGAGAAGGCTACAATATTTTTGATTTGAAGGCATGGCAGTCCAGATAGGAATCCTGACTGAACACAAAAAGAAAAAAGGCATTTCTTAGAAATGATAAAGAAAATATAGTCTGTACACTGCCTGAAGAGACAGTGAAGAGCTGGTATCTAGGTAATAGTGATGTGGGTGCAACTCCATGACTCCTAGTTGTATGTTGAATGTTCTGTAGATAGTTACTTTAAAAGTGTTAAAGACTCCTAATAATACATTGGATGTTCTGTTGATGGTTATGCATATTGTTATCTTGAATGGTTTATACCCAGTTTTGGATGCCCTTACCTCTTGTTGAGTTTCTGCTGCTCCCTGTCTGCTCTCTGCTCTTCCTGCTTCCTGCCTCCTGCCGGCTCCCTGTCTGCTTGTCAAGCTGAAATCGACGCCCATTAAGGAAATGACAGAGACCCCCATGAAGCCTTGCCAGAATGTTTAGTACAATTAACACCAAAATCCCCTAGCAACAACGAGTCAGCACATGATCCAGACCCATAAAGAATGCCACCAGGCTGGCAAGACATGAAGACATTTGTAAACACTTTTCACCTGCTCACCATAGCTTCAAAGGCACTCAGAAAGAAAGACATCCCTGGACTAAAATAAGTGCAACAAGTTCTTGGGAACTTCTGCGAGGATAAATTCTTAGCTCTGCAGTGTGAGCAACAGAATTGACTCAGGCCTCCTTCTTGGCCATGATTGAAGGAGCAGCAGCAGAGGTGTAGATAATTCCTTGAGCTTTTCCCTTTTAATAAAGGCATTTAAGGAGTTAATAATTATCTCCTGCCCTGTTTGTTTATAACAATAGGTCTAGGTCAAACTGAGCATATTTCCTATGCTATTCCTGATGCGTTATTGCTGAGGTAAGAGGCAATGATTTCACATCCCTTTCAGGCAAAGCAGATCAGTAATTTCTCCAGGAGCATCTTGATTTCATTCTCCTCTTTCAATTCCAGCTTTCTGCATTTGGTATTTCCTCAGCAAATTTTTCTGTAGCCACCATGAATAACAAAACAATGCTACTTCTACTCTCAGTATTCCCAATTCTGCTGCTGCTATTTGCTCTGGAGCTGGAGCTCTTTGCTTTGGCCATATTGACTCAGGTATCCCACAGCCCAAAACTGCTTTAGTACTGTTTGCAAAATTGAACAATTACTTACTGAAATCCTTCATTTCTCATACCCACCCTTGCATTTAGAATAATCTCTCTATGAAACAGCTAGGAAATATTCCTAAGTAAAGAAGCAATGCTGGCTCTCCTCCCCTCATCTGACAAAATGGGAAATAAGAAATCAGAGCACAGTGACTGCAGTGCTTTACCTCAGGCTTCATTCAGGCCTTTGAGAGTTTTCCTCCTTTCATAAACCTGCAGGGAAAGTAATGTCTCTACAGGTATATAAGAAGTGGTACTGACATCCCATCACACTCCTGCTGCACACTGAGTATATCACAAAATATAGAAGTGTGCAAGAATTCCTTTCTTTTCCCCTCTACTTTCTCTTCAATATTACAATGAGGGCTTATGCAGCTGCTCGAAGAAGCTGAAAAGTAAAGTACAGTTGGCTCAATCGAGATTCAGACTGAGACCATGTGTTTCCTGGGAAAAGTCTGTGTCCCCTCCCCAGAGCAGCTCCCCAGAGCTGGGGCAGGAGCAAGCACTGGATCTGAACGTTTGGGTGCGGATTTGTGCTGTGCTCCAGAGGAGACAGCCAGACAGCTCAGCTGGACAACCCCTCAGCTCAGCTCAGCTGCCACTGGGAAGTCTCATAAGTTGTTATAAATAAAAGTTACGAATTGATAGCAAGCTGCTCCTGGGGACAGGAGTAGTTTGGCATTCAGAGCATGCTGAGCTGTTGCTCCGCAGGGCTCTTATGCAACCTCTGCATCGCCAAAGCCGCCCGCAAGCCCAAGGGGCTCTCCGGGGAGCACCTTGGTTTGTCTCAGCTTCTGTCCCCAAATAACCATCTGAAGCTTCAGCTGGAAGAGGAAACGATATAGTGTACATATTAAAACAGCTACAACGGAGGAGGAAATTGTCTTTCATTAATTTTCCATAAGTAGATTACACCAAGCAGAGTGTAAACAGTCCCACGGGCACCAATTACCAGGCTTATTCTATAACTGAATTGTCCTAAACAAGGACCATTTTAATTTGAATATCAAATACTTTACACAGCAGGAAAGAGAAGGAATAAGCCAAGCTAACAACACATTTGTTATGGATTTCTACAAAATTGCTGTGGAAACCCCTGTGTTCCCAGTGGATTGTGCATGGTCTCTTCCCATATGCTCACGCTGCACATCTTCCTCCATCACAGGAGAGGCAGCACAGGCACACGCCAGCCATTGTGCCATTAACAAAATAGCCTCAGAATCTAAGGAGAGGCCAAATAAAGAAAGTAAACCAACTAAACAAAAAACTCACAACCAAGTCCCCCCTACATTTAATTAGATTTGGCATGATTCCCCCCACCCCCTTTTTTTTTTTCTTTCTTTTCTCCTTTTAAGAGACTAATTTACTAGAGCTATTTGCTGCTTCTAAAGGTCTTAATGAAATTAGCCTTCAGGTGCAATTTTTCTCTAATAAACTAGAATGAATAAATACCTCATATGTCCAGGAATGAGTGAAGCCAGTGGCATTAAAGAAACAGAACCCAGCATTATATAGGTCAGTTCTCCAGTATAAAGGCAGCAGCACATATTCCCATAAAGATCTGGAAAATCCTTCTCATTTCCCAAACTCTAGCTTGTTCATGAACTATGAACATTAGAATACTAGCAAAAGGCTAAAGATTCAATAGCTGAAATTAGAAATGAGATAATAAAATGTTCTACTCTGTCCAAAGGAATGCAAGGAACTTCAGAGGACTCTCCACAACTTTTTCAATCCTGCTGAAACAAGAAGTTTTGTCCTCATATTTGTATATAGTGCAGTTGTGGCTGTTACAGATCAGCCCTTATAAGTCTTAGCCTCACTCAAACACATTAAAGCCCTGTAATTCCTGTTTGTGGAACTGACAACTTGCAACCTGTTCGGGCTGGAGAAAAGGTCTAAGAGAGGCGTGGGTTATCCTAGTTTAAAAAGTGGGAACTGCATGTCTTNAGCCTTCCTCCCAGAAAACCAGATGAAGCTAGCCGCTTTCCAGTCCCTCAGTCTTAGTTTATAGCAGGTAGAAACTGCCTGCCCCCACCCCACTGCCAGGGGCATGTGATGCATCTCACAATGGGGTGATGGAAATGCAGATGCACCGCTCTGGGGGCGGGGTATAGCCTGGGGGGGTGCTAATGGCCCATTATCCGAAGGGGTCAGGCCTCTCTCCCACAGATGAAAATAGAATACACATATTTGGCTCTACAACCCAGGACACTGCATTAACTAGTTTAGCCAGCAAAGCTCAGGCAAAAGCCTGAAGAACATCTACTGCTTAAACCACAGGGCTCTGAGCTCTTCATCTTCTCTCTCAGAACATCCATCCTCCAGAAACAGTAACAACCCTGGGAAAAGCATCAGAAAGTCTGTCTCCTGATCTGAATATCCAAACACACACTCTGACATGGCAGAGCTGTAAGATGCCGTTCAGAACCTTTATGGGTTCAAGTTCAGCAATCCTGCCATTGCACACTTGACACTGCAGTGTGTTCCAACAGAGCATGCTGTAAATTGAAAGCCAAGTGTTCTCTGTACAGTTCTTGAAGAAATAATTTAGTTCCTAGGTGAGGGCAATGCTGTTAAGTGTATTTGAAGCTCTGAATACTAAATAGTCCTTTTCTCCTGCTGTATATTTTGGGTTTGTGTTATATCACATAGATGAATGGGCAGGGAAGAGCGGTCTTCTGGAAACAGAGTTTGGTCTTTGCCCAAAAACCATTATTCATTTCCATGTAACAACAGCAAGAACTACATGTCCTCCACTTGTACCTACATCACTGAAAGGAAAGGCCCTGAAAAGTGGAGAAAAATTTTTACATGTAGAACAGAAGTTGTGAAGTTTCCTCTTCTTCAATTTCACTAAACAGAAAAAGAAAACACAGCAATTATTTAGACAGACCCTAACCATCCTATTTTATAACCAGTATCCAAAAAAGCCAATCTCACAGCATTTTTCCATTAATATCTACCTATATGAAGGCAGGATTCAGCCACTGCATCAACAAAGCCCTGCAGGAACGTTTGCTCTCTACTAAATCTGCCTGGCTGCTCCTACACAGCAGCAGAACTTGGGCGCCTTTCCCCTCACAGTGGCAGATTAAAGGTGATCAGCCAGAGTTTGTGCCCAGACATGAAGTGCTCAGGAATCCTGTCTCCTCCTGTGTCAGCCTGTTTCCTCCTGTGTCAGCCCATGTCCTTCTGAAGCTCCTTGGTTCCCGCACGAGGGACTTCAGCCAGCCCTGCCTGGCCACGGCCCACAGGCACAGACACTGGTGTGGAGTACCTCTGGAATTGGCATTTCCTCTTTTCTACTGCTTATTAGGCTGATCCATCTTTCACAGAAGAGGTGAAGACTGCAAATACCACTGTCAGCTGCGGGTACCAGTCATTTCCAGACTTTGTCACCACTGAGGAAGCAGGAAGGGCAGGCCCAGGATAAAATTTTCAGTCTTTCCTGTGGCTGTGATCTCAAGCACCTCTCTTGCTCATTACATTTACACTGTTCCTCTATTCTGCTTGCTGCTTGGATCTGACAGGGGCATATACTTCTCTTTCAGCTCCATCATTATTACCAATCCAATGCAAAAAGCATTCCAGATCCCTGCTCCAACACAGAATTCCATGTGACTTTGACAGGGTCACATGGTTGTTGGTCACACTGTACCTCAGTTGTTCACCTGGGGTCTTACTTTAACAGATCACTGAAAATATGAAACACAATTTCCTGGAACGGATAAGTTATCAAACATGAGGATAAGGATTAAGGATGGCTAACGGGCTGTGCATGCTAAGCTTTACTACAGAGGTCACTGGATTCTGTCCCCCACCACAGCCACTGTGCGCCAGTGTCACATAAAGTCACGTTAGCATTCCAAACCACATCCAAAGTCTCCAGCTCAGCCTGTGAGACGAGATCTGTTGGATGAAAAATAGTAGCAAAGGATCTCAGGCTCAGCAGAGAAGTTCCCTGTATATTTATGAGCCTAAGTCCAACCCTTAAAAACTCTTGTTTCCCCAGTGCAGCTTTCTTCAACAGGAAGTCATGGATAAAACAAAAAGAAGCTGCTAATGATAAAAGAGTCAGGCAGAAATAATAGATTTTTACTTTTCTCACATCCCTAGCAGCACAGTGAAGCAGTAAGGAACATCAACAATTTATATACTGGTCTTCAGTATACATTCTGCTGTTTTTCTACCCCCAAACAAGATCCTGTGGGTTTAATTAAGTTTTCAGAGGAGGCTTGGGAAACATGATTTCAGCCAGTCTATGTCATTTATTCCATGTTTTCTATGGATGCATGGGGAATAAAACCTACACAGCAAAATAAATCAGACATGGTCCTGGTGAACACCTGACAGACATGGCAACCCTCCCTTGTCCTAATGTTCTCACACTGCAAGAACACAGTGGAGGGAAGTCCAGAAAGCCTCTGCCCCTACGGGATGACGAAGCCCTCAAAACTTAGCTTCTCATGGACATCATTCCTCACCAAGAAACTGGAGGAAGATGTACACGAGTCCCCTGATGCACCTTTCCTCCCTCCCTCCCTTTCCACATCCACATGCCACTGCCTTATCCCTTGATGTCTCTAACGAGGCTGGCATTTCCAGTCTCACATTTGAGACTCCCACAGGCAATGAGCTAATGCTGTGACCTGAACAGATGACCCAGGAGTTGGTCCAGAGCAGTATTCAGAGCTCTGAAGATGCAGATGGGCACCTGCAACCGGGAGTGCAACACTTACAAAATCCACCAGCAAATGGCCTCGGATCTCAGGATGAATTAATGATTTTATATATTTGGCCCTTGGACCTTCTGCCTCAGTACATCACCTGCATTGCAGGAAAACAGGAATACCTGATCTCTGTGGGACAGTAGGAAAACACTCAGCTGCTATAGGGAACTGTGTTTGTGCAGCAGGATTTACAGAGAGACACATGCACGAAGATCCAAGTCATTGTGGGCCCTGTCTTACAGCACATTCAGATTCAAGGAATTGATGTTCCAAAAGGTATCAGTTTGTTTTGTTTTTTTTACACCTTTCTGATGAAAGCCTAGACTTGTTAACAATCCCCTTTCAAGTCAAGCAGCCAGCCAGTGCTGCTGTTCCATAAAATACTGTGTTCCTGTTGAACACAACATACCCTGCAGAAAGACTGAGCCATCTTTTAAAGGTTTTTTCTGCCAGAACTGGTGTCAACAATCTAAATCTTTTGCCTCCACTTCTTTTCTGACACAGTAAGTATGCTCTGCCCCCACAAAGCACATGCTAAAGTATGACTTTTGCCCCAGCATTTTGAGCTAATCTCCCACCTGAATCATCTCTGTCCTGAAGCCTTGTTTCATTTTTGGGAGGCTCCAGGTCAACATCAAGACAGTCTCTTGACTGTATTCACTTGTGAGCACATTGACTCTGCTGTCTCTCCAGAGGGAAATCTTCTGCCTGACTCACTCAGCAAACCATTTGAATGTCAAGGCAGTTTTGCTTTGGCATTTGAAATGACCAAACAACAGAGACCATTTCCTGTAGCTATCCTAAAAACAAAAGAGTTTAACACACCTATCCAAAACCTTAGCTGAACACCACAAGCAGTAAGAGGTTCAGCAATTGTGCTTTTAGAGAGATTAAGGTCAATCCATATTTGAGGAACATGACTAGAACAATAACTGGAAATAATTCCCAGGCCTAAGCCTGTCTCTCTCTGCAGGCAACCACCCCCCACCCTTAAACTACTTAATCTCACAGGCCCCTGTCAGTGGATTTTTCATGATTTTAAAAAATGATTTGGTTTATTTGCTCTCTTTGTTGTTTTTAAGACAATGTCTTAGAAGCCTGAAAGTGAAATATATTTCTTTATCAATTCCTTGTTTTTCTCCTCCTCTGCCACCCATGCACAGTGGTTTGCTTATTGAGGCTCATTCATGTGTAGGAGCTGCTGGCATTGATGTATTTTCTTAACAGGGTAGAGGGTTTTGTTTTTTATATTTTTAGAGCTGGCTGGCACATTGATTTAGGCTGGCAGAAAGAGCAGATGAAGATGATGTTAATTTTACAAGCAGAAACAAGCAGGGAAAGAATGCTAGGCTTCTGTACCACAGACATCTCAGTGGGTTACCACACAGACAAGCTGAGGACTTCCAGACTGTAATTCCCTGCCAGTTTTACTATGACTGATGATCCACAGGTAAAGGAGTTCACTTCCTTTTGAAAGAATATTTTGTGGAGATTTTGTAATTGTTTCTACTCTGACTCATGGAACACTGCTGGTCACTTGTAGGTAAAATCTGGATGCGCACAGTGGTAGTGGGAGCTCTCTGTTACTCCAGGAAGATGGATATACACTAATTTATCCCTTCCAGCCATTTATCAGTTCATTAGCGCCTCACTCAAAACTCTCTTTGTGTATGCAATACACAAAAAAACCCAAACAAAAGCAGTGACTTGTTTATGAGTGTTCTTTTCACAGGAACATCAGCCTGGGAGTGAACACTGCCTTCCTCAGCCACAGTACACACACCCCAAACACTGTCTACAAGCTCCTGTACCACATGTAAATTATCTCTTGCATAGAACCAGCTCTGGAGGCCCCTTAGCAGGTAGCAGCACATTCCAAGCCTCCTGGCAAAGATGACTCACAGTGACGCTGATAAAAAATGCACCATCTCCCATCAGGTCACAACCTGCTCTCTACAGAGAAGAAATGTAAAGATCTACTGGTCCTCTTCCATCTCTAGCATCATCTGAATAACTCAGAGAAAAGTTAATTGTGGTCAGGATGAATCTTATTACCTTGATTAGATGCAAGCTTTTTGGAGTGAGTAGGGAAGCTTTGTCTTCTCTTTTAGAAAGAACAGCAATATTTATCTGGAGGAGCTAAGACATACCAGGGATCCTGCAGAGAGGCTCATGGTGAGCCACTGTGAGACAGAGCCACAGAGAAAACACAAGAAAACAACTCCAGAGTTGATCTTGGTCACTTTAGGTCCTCACTGAGCACCTGCTTAAATTTTACAGAGGGGTCTTTCCCCTTGCAAACACCCCAGTGCACTGCAGATTAAAAAGGACTCCCTCTTCTTTCACTCTGCTTCAGTTGCAGGGCTAGCATCTCCAGCCATGGGAAAGCCATGCAGTATCAGTAACTTCGAGATAAAATCCATCTTTTTAGCTCCAGTATCACTTGTGGCTGCTCATCCACATCTTTGCAAGAGCTTTGGTTGGTACATGAAGCCATTCTGCAGCAGTGCTTTGCACACAAACATGAGGCACACATTTCAGACCTCCCCTGAAAACATGCTCATGCTCCACCTGGACACATTTGTGAGCATCACATTTGTCATCTGGAAAGGGCAAGTGTGTGAGATCCTGCACTCCAGTCAAGGCTGCCTTGGAACAAGAGCTGGCTCAGACAGACCAGTATTTCCACTTCTACAACAATAAGGACAACTCAGAAGGAATCTGAGAACACAGTGAGTTTCATGCCTTGCTTAGGGTCTCTTGTAACATCACAGATTGTTGTCCCTCCATATTTGTTAGAGGAGTTTGGAAGAAAGAGGAAGGATTGTTGGAAATTGGCTTTTAAATCTGGCTTCCCCTGAGAAAGATGGCCATGCTCTGAGGTTTGTGGTATTACTTGATAAGCAGTGATTAAAACAGTAATCCCGAGTTGTAATCAAAAAGCAGTCAAGGCTCTGAAATTACTTTTTACTAAGCTTTTTTACCCTTTCAAAGACAGCCCTGTATGGGAGAAGATAATAAGACACCACAGACACTGTTCCAATTTCATTTAGAAATATTTGAGCCATTAATTTATAGTTTGGAAAGGTTTTTCCTCTTGTCTTTAAATCCACCTCAAAATGGGTCTATAGTATAGGAGAAAGGAGGGAATTCTTTTTCCTCTGGCTATATTGCTCTTGAATACCTGATATATTTATAGGTCATCACAGTACAAGGCAGAGAAAAGGTTTCCCCTTACCCAGTGAAATGCTAGCCAGCCTTCCCCATGCTTTCCCAGGCATCGAAATATCAGGCTGTTCCATGTGAGTGTTAGCAAGAGCCTCTACTAATTGATATGGTTTTCAGATTCCTGAAAAACAAAGCTCCTGGTGATTTGATTTCATGAGGAAAATTCAGTGCTCAGACTTCAGGGTTGATGTCTGCAGGTTCACTGGACAAAGACACACAATGGTTGTGTTCAATAACTTCTCCTTCTGCCCGCTCAGCCAGAGCTGCGTGTTCATGTTTCCCTCATCAGAGGAAAAGCACGAGCAATAGCTCATGACAGCTTGATTTTCCACACAGCAAATGGTCAAACTAGCAAGCAGTTTGTTTTCAACAATGATGTTGCCAGAGGAAAGAAATAGTAGCAATAGGATGGTCCAATAGTAGCAATAGGATGGTGCTTTTTAAAATTTCAGATGCAAGTACAAAGCTTTCATTAAGCTGGAAGATTTTCCATAGTTACGTGCAATGCTTTGTGATTTTTCCCCTTTCTGCTGATTTTGCAAGAGAACAGAAATAAAATTCATCAGGCTGTAAAAATCAATAGTGATGCTTTGTCCTGTGTAATAGAAAAACTGCAGAAGTTTATCAAGCTGAACAGCAAAATTCACAAAGGCATGCAGGTCATATCTGGCCATGGGAGGAACTCAGCCTGGTGCCTGTGTGTCCCAGTCTAAACTCACACTCCAGTCTTAGTCTTTATTAAGGACAAAATAAAGACACTGCAAGGTATTGCCTTTTCCCAAACATGCCCTAATAGCTCTGGAACCACATTTCTTTATTTTAGAGACAACTTAGAGATTTGTAAATGCTACTCATTACTCTGCTTTGTAAATGCTACTCGTGGGCTACTCTGAAACACAACTCACACCATTCCAGGTCTCACATTTTCCACAAAGATCAGTTAAATGTTTTTCTAACCATACCTCTTCACAACAGTTTTCAGCCTGATATTTCTCCACTGCACATTTCCTAAAGCCAACTGCCTGAGGAAAAAGGATCAGCTGCTCCAGCTGCTGCGTGGACATAGATCAGCCCAAGCCTGAGGATGAAGTGGGAAACCTCCACAAGGCACCTCCCCATCCTGAGTGCCTTTGGAAAAATGTGGAAAGAAAAGCAGTAAACTTCTGTGTGTGTTGATTATCCAGTCACTCTCCTGATAAGGTCCACTAATGAATGGCCTTGATTTACAGAACTTGATGGAAGCAAAGCTATAACATGAACTTTTACAAAACAGATTTTCTCTGTTACAGTGATAAATGCATTTACAGTGATAAATGCTTCCCTTTTGTTCCATTTAACAGCTGGATAGTGAAGATGAAGACAAAGCACAAGTTTTATCCATGGATTAAATTAAACCCTGGATTACAAATTGTAATTGAACATAATTATTTCAATAGTAGAAAAATTTAAGGTTGTCCTCATGAGGCAGAATTTGCCCCACAGAGCAGCATTAACATGATCAAAATGGTTATTTTCTACTAACACATATTCTGGTATTCCATTTTCAAGCAGCTAACAAAACATCCTCATTTTCTTGTGAAGGAACAAAAAATCCCAAGATACCTTTCTGTTTTATGCTACTCTGTAAAACCAGCTAAGTGTAAACTCCATAAAATAGCTTTTAATATAGCACAAGTTTACTTTATACTGTGTGATACAATCATCTAAAATAAATGTTGTGGGTTAAATTTGGAAAACAGAAGATGAAACCTAAAAAATCTCTCCCTTTTAATGTCTGAAGAACAAACTCCAGCTGCCTTTCATAATCAGATTTCAAATCCACAGATTATTCTACCAACAGTGCTGCTCAGGTTACTTTTCTCCCCACAGAAAATTCCTACTCTTCTTTGGTCACAAGAATGCTACTGCTCATGTCAGCAGGGCCAAGAAGATCTGACTGACAGAAAAATAATTCTGTGCAGGATGTAGAATCTGTGAAAAATGCAAATGTCCATTTATTACTTTATCATTCAATCTCATGATCTTACACTTCTGTAATTGAAATAAACATAATGTAAAAATTAAATTAAAAACATATGAAGAGGACTCTGCTAGAAATAATAAAAGTCAGGGCTACATTGAGGAGGAGATTTATTTTTGAGCACTGAGCTCACATACTTTAGAGACAAAAGTAGGTCTGGACAACAGACAGAAGTTGCTAAGCAGGCATCAGGTTTGCTATAAGGACATGCAGCAACTCCCTGATCATGTTGAAAGCCATCAGCTCCAAAAATATGGAAAATCACTATTGAGCAGTATCCTCAAAAACCCTAAAAACCCACATAAAATCACTAGGTTGCTTTTGATTATTTTTTTTAATAAGTATGGCATGGGTCAAATGTCAGCGTATTAAGTGGGATGTAATAAAAGTGAAACTACTGTTAATTTACTGTTAATAAACTAACTAATGTATTACCAATAGCAAGAAGCATCTGACTCATCAGAAAAATTATTTCATCCAGCCTTTTCAGCAAGATAGGCATGCAGGTATTCAGTGTCCCTCAGGATGATCTGGTATCTATGGGAACACTCAGAGCCCCAAAGATCAAGGGGAGCCCATTTTTCTGGGCAGCAAGGGGCGCCAGACTTCCTCTGGAAGCAGGTGAGTGATGACAGATACAGGAGAGAGTGGGAAGCTGGTTCAGCATTAAGGGAATGCAGCACTTTTAGTGAGAGTGGTTGCAGTACATCCTGCTGAAGTGAAAGGGAGCAGTGATTCAAGAATAGCAGAGAGATGGCAGCAGGAGAAAATCTGATTATCACACTGGAGGGGCCTCGTTTGATGGGCTGCAGGAGAGGAAGCTCTCCCACATGTGCAAAGGAAGCAAAATAACAAAATAAGAAGATAACTCCATTCAAGACATGAACAGGAGTAAGACTGCCTCTAGGACACAAACGGGATCACAAAAGGCAGAATGAAACCTGAGAATAGGGAATGCCTGGAAGAGAATCTCAGTTTTGGAGAGAATGAAACTAAACCTGAGACACACTGGATAAGAAGACAAACCAATGAGGAGACTGAAAAGCACAGCAAGAAATGCTGTAAAACTTTCAGCTCTCTTGACCCACAAGACACTGACAGAAAATTCTTAACCTTTTTGTTTCTGGGATTTTTTGGGTTATTGCTTATAGAAGTTTGTTTCCATTGCAATAAATATAGCAATAGATTAATAATTACAATGCAGGACAAGCATTCCTGCCTGAGGTTTGTAAGGCATCTCCAGATGCAAATAGAAACTGTATCTACCCACACACCATGCAGACACACACACACACACACCATACATAAACCTGGATAAAGGTCAGATCATGTCATTAATCAGCATTTAGGATCCTTCACAACACATCAGGATCTTACTGCACTAAAGACTTACAAACACAGGCCAAAGCAAGAGCTCCACCCGTATTATCAACTAAGAAGTGGTGGATCACAAGCAGTTACTGCAAGGTGTTACTAGCTGACATAAAAAGTAAGCAAAAATGAACTCTGGGTGTGGTCATTTTTTGTTAGCATCACAGAGGAAGACAGTTTGAAAAGCATGATTTGAAAGAAATGAACAGTAAAGCTCTATGGACTTTTAACAGAAAGCTTTTCTAATTCATCTCAGAAATCCCAGGTCCTACTTCCCCCCACATCTCCTTCAGACCTGCTGTAACTGCAGCTCTATAAATACACAGATATACACAGAACACAGGTGTATGTCCCACTTCTGCCTCTCCCTGTACACAAGTGAAATGGGATCATGATTTGCAAAAAGAGGAAATTCTCACTCTATATTCAAAAGGTAAATAATGACTCTGACCTACTGTTCTGACCCAAGACAGTGCAGGCTGTCCTTTATCCATCACTTACTCTCACAGCATACAGAGCAGTACAATCCAGGCAGTAAATTAATCATTTTCTCTTTCTGCAGTGTACAGGACATGGACTACTCTGCTGAGTGACTACTTCTTTATAAGATAAGGTTAATCAATAAAGATAATTAGACACTTCTGGTTAATACATCCATGTCACTGAAAAAAACCCACATTAATTCCTGCTGTTCCCTGCTGGAATACAAACAAACACTGGAACAAATCCAACCAGTATAAAAATGACCTAACTGTATGGCATTGAAAAACTCAGATTAAAAACACTGTGTGGTTCACTCCAACCCGAACATTTCTGAATCTCAGAGGAAATCACATCCTGCCTTACCTCCTACAGTCTGAGCCACGAGGTTAAACCTCTGTGTTCAGGTTTTTTGAGCCTTTCTGATTTTAGTGGATCTTTGAACAATTTGTAGCAAGTGTCAATTTGTCAAACCCCTAGAGTTGGTATTTGGCATCTATGCAAAACCAGCTGAGAGAAAACCCAGCTCCATTTTGGGCAAAAGGGTTCAGCCACAAGAAAAATAAAGTGTACCCTTTTAAGACTCAGCCTTTATTGTTTCTGTAGCATCTCTGCACAGCAGTTATAAAACCAAAGTCTGATTAACCTCACTCTAAGCCCAAAGCCTCTGCCTGCTCGGGCTTCATTTGCTTCAAAGGGAGATTGAAAGATGGGGGGTTTGTCCAGGGCACAAAGAGGTTCTGAGGTGCCCACACTGCTCCCTCAGAGAAGTCCTTCTGTGCCATTGGGCCTGTGGCACCTACAGCTTTTATCTGTTGCTCCTGTGAGCCACTGAGTCCATCCCAGATCACTTCTCAGTTCTGAACAGGGAGGGCAAGATAAACCTCTCCAGCTAACAACAGGAAATCTATAGTCATGGACAACCAGCAGATCATCGAGCTAATCTCCTCGTGTCCCACTTTAACTGAAGCTTTTCGCAAACAAGTATCGATCCATTGTTCCACAGTCACAAATCCTCGAGTAATTCCCGGTGAAAAGCAGTGTTTCTTTTTGTCAGGGAAGCTTTCTTTTAGCCAAAAGAGAGGAAAAAAAAATCAAATAAAAATCTTTTTTTAAGATTTTTGTAGGACCAGCAATTACAGATATTTTGTTCTTGCCCACAGAGCAGGAACTCTCACTAAGTCACACAAGCCTATGTTTTGCTTCCACTTCCCCTGGTTAGCATTTCATCCTCGGGTGGGATTTGGGCATAATTTTACTTTACTTTACTTTTCTTCTGTGCTATTGAGTGTCCTTTGCTTTTCTTGCTCACACTTCACCTTTTCACTGGGACTGCACTAGAAGGCTTCCCTGGCTTACTTTCTTGTCTGTAGAGTTTTCCTCTTTCTTGACTTCAGAACGAAGGTGACAGTGCCACGGCTCCATCTGAGATGTCACCCTCTTATTTTTGCAGATCCCAATACACAGCCACATGCAGCAGTGGCTGCCCAGAGTTCCAGAGATGGTTTTGCCATTGCCTAATCTAAAATATCCAAGTTTATTTTCTCAGAAATAAGAGATGGTAGCAGCTTTAATGAAAGCAGTGAAGAAACAACAACAAAAACAATATAAACCCAGCAGGAGCCCAGGCTGAGAAAGCTGTTGCAGAGAATGAGTATTTTGCTTTTCCTCTTTAGCATGTGAATGATAATAATTTCTTTTCTACCAGCACATTTCAGCATGTCCACACTGGTGTTATTTTCACCAAAGTGGTTGAAATAAACAACAAACAAACAAACAAAGCCTAAACAAACAAAACTCAATCAGCTAAAAAAAGAAAATAACAAGTGTTATGCTGGAGGTGGAATTACATAACGTTGTGAGGTAATGATCACAACCCAGAGGAAACATTCACAGAACTGGATGTACCAGAAGTCTGAAATGATGGGGAGGAATCAAGCTCAAGTGGGCCACCAAGCCCTTATGATGGAAACCACACTGAGATGCTCCACACCACTAAAAGGTGTCAGTGACCTGCACCAGAGTGATGCTCTGGTTCAATGGGAAGGGGGCTCAAGAAGCACAGACAGGACAGTGCCTGGAGCTCATCATCACAGTGCAGTACAAAGAGGAGGCAAGGGAGGTAGGAGATAAACCCAACACCTCTGTTTTATTAAACAGAGGAAAATTTTGGCAAAAAAAAAAAAACACAAA
>VWYO01011858.1:98813-110010 GCA_013400275.1 Rhadina sibilatrix | reverse complement strand
CCCACCCCACCGCCACCCCTCGATATCTCCTTCCCACAATATCGACTTTGTGCCTGTGCTTCAATACTTACCCTTGTGTTTAAATTAGCGGGGCAGATTTATAGCTCCCTCCCTTTTAAGTAATTTATTGTGGTAAATTAGTTTATATTTGAACAGACTCTCGGTCTCCTCATTTGCCTTCGCCCAAGCAGGTCCGCAGCTGCATTGCTCTGCGGCCTTTGGGGAGACACCGAAAGGCGCTCAGGCGTTGAACAATAAACTTCAATTCCTTTGCACCCACACCGAGAGTCCCTTTAAACCCAAGCTCTGAGCAAATAAAGCTTTGGGCTTGATTTAACAGGACTCTTCGTGCGCGGGGTTTATAACCCCGGGGGCACCTCCACCAGCCTCCTCCGGCTGTGGTTTGCGAAGTCCTTTAAAAGCCACTTCAAGATCCCAGCCGCGTTATCATCTTTACTGCGGTGAACCGAATTATCTTATCTTCACCCCGAGAACAAAGTTAGAGCAGAGAAGCGGTCCCTTCTCCACCGAGCTCCCTCCCCGGCTCGGCTTTTCCTCCCATGCCGGAGGTGCTGGGCAGCGGTTTCTTTCCAGGGTTTTCTCTTTGTGAAAATCCTTCGCATTGTGCGGGAAAGGATCGTCCTGCCGAGGGAGGTGATGCCTCAGAAATCTTTTCTGCGCTTTGAATTCGGTGCTTTAGGATGCAGGAGAGCGGCTGCCGTCCTCTCTGCCGTTTGTTTTTGTCTCTTGGATAGTGTAAATTCTCTCAAGTAGCCTAAACCATTCTTTTTTTTTTTTTTCCTTTTTTTCCCATCCCTCCCCTTTATTTTTAATTCAGTGAATTGCCGCAATTTTTTTACCTCTTCTCTTACATTTTATTTCTATATTCCATATCCCCCTTTTAAAGTTTTGCTCTTATTCTTTTTTCTTTCCGTTGCATCGTCATTAATCCGATCGAAGAATTAAAAAAAAAAAAATTAAAAGCTACTTTTCCTCGTTAGAAAAGAACAAGAAGAATAATTTCTTTTTAAAAAGAAGGGTTGGGGGAAAGCGATAGGGAGGCAAAATACCGACTCTCGATTGAGAGATGCCCCGGTTTCGCTCCGGGCTGCCCGTTTGCCGCGGAGCCGTGCTCGGGGCAGGGATGGACCGCGGGCGGTGCTCCGCGGCTCCTTCCCTGGATTTTCTTTGTTTCCCCCGGGGGCAGAAAAAGTGAGGAAGAGCCTCTCCAGCAGGAATAGGGCCGCGGGAGGCCGGTGATGCTGTCCTGGGGAGCCCGGGATCCCCGCGGGTGCCAGCCCGGCATCTCTCGGCGGGCAGCTCAGAGCCTTCCCCGGCCGGGCCGTCCCTCCCGGCCAGCGGCCGGGGGTATTTCATGACGGAAATCAGGAAAATCGCCTCATTTTTTCCCCCCTCTCCCATTTATTTTTGCACCCCGGGATAGCATCGCACTCTCCCGCTGGCGATCCTCCCCATCCCAGGGAGACAGACCCCAGCCGTGTTCAGCGCTTTGGCGTCTTTCGGGGAAGGGATGGGGGAAATTTGGGCTTTGAACAAAATATCAAAAGATTACGGTGTGGAGGAAATGAAGAATTTGGGTCACACTTTTCGGGTGGAGGTAAACCCCCTCCGGCCAGGGATTTCCCCTGGTACGGGGGCACAGAGGACTGGAGACCCTCTGTGTCCCCGGGGACATCCCCGTGCGCTGGGGGTGGCTCCTGACCCTCACGCCTTTATCCCAGAGTACCTGGAGGAGTTCCCCGGGGACGGCCGGGAATGCGTGAACTGCGGAGCCATGTCCACACCGCTCTGGAGGAAGGACGGCACCGGGCACTACCTGTGCAACGCCTGCGGGCTCTACCACAAAATGAACGGCATCAACCGGCCGCTCAAGCCGCAGAAGAGGCTGGTAAGAGAGGGAAACGCCGCCGGGGTCCCCTCGTCCGGCCGGGGATGGCTGGAGGGCAGGAGCTGGGTGCCTGTTGGGGTGTCTGTGCCTGTGTTAGGGTCTGTTTGACCCCCTGTCCTCCCACAGATTAAATGACAGAACATCCTTGCTACAGCACAGAACCGGCTGGAGCCAGGGGCAATGGGATGAAGCCAGAGGGGTTTCTGCCCTGGCAGGACTGGTGGGCAATGGAGACAGGGCTGAAGGGACTGGAGGGGTCCCAGGGCTGCACCAGAGCTGAGCAGGAACAATCACACTTGCCTGTGGTTGGGACCCTGGAGCTTCTTCTGGCTCTGTTCCTGCAGTGGGTAGTTTTGCTGTGTATTCTATTATTATTATTATTATTATTATTACTATTACTATTTCCTAGTTCTCCATGCAGACAGACACAGTCTAGGCAGAGCAGTTGAGCAGGAGGCAGGGCTGGTGCTGAGCTGGCCCAGCAGGTTTGTGGCTGCTCGCAGTGGGAGCAGGATGGGGCCCTGCTCCCCGTGCCTTCACCCTCCCACCTAAGGGGATAACTTGGGGTTTGGCAGCTCCCAGTTTCCCTGCTGGTTAAAGAATTAATTCCCTCTGTCAATGTAATATTGGGCTTCCTCTAATTGGGATCCCACAGCGAGAGAGGAAAGGCACATCCTTTTTTTTTTTTTTTTTTTTTTTTTTGTGCAGTGGCTTTGGGATGTTTAAATTTGGTGGTAACAGTTTTGGTTTTAGAGCTTGTCATCAGATGCCGTCGTAACAAACAGGATGTTTGTTGGAGCTGTGCTGGGGAACAGCTGGGAGCTCCTTGGGCTTTCACTAGGGGTGTATTCCTGCAGTTTGTTTTTTTGGTTTTTTGGGTTTTTTTGTTTTTTTTTTTTTAGTATTGCAAAACCAATTATTAGCAATAACCCAAAAGCGACAAGTTCCTGTGTATGAAAATCAGTCAGGGAAAAAAAAGAAAAATTTGAGATTGAGCAAGACGTTTCATTCTGATTCCGACCCTCGGAAATGTAGCTCTGGATTTGCGAAATGAAATGAGTAGTAGCTCCGTGGGAAATCCTGTTTTGCTCATCACGTTAAAATCAAGGCATTTGTGTGAAACATTCAGCATTATCCAGCAGGATTTGCCTGCCTCTCCAAAATCCTTCTGTCTCCTTCAATGTGATGACATTAAACCCGAAGCCCCGGTGGCTGCTGCGCCGCAGACCTCAGAGTTACGCTGCTGATTCCTCCAGAGCAAACACGACCCGTGCCTAGAGAGGGGTGCAAACCAGTTCAGCTCCAGCTCTGCATTTCAGACTGGCAGCCAAATGTGTCACTGGATGAATTTCTATGGGATTTTTGAGCAGCTTTTCCCTGAGGGAATTGGAGACACGTCGCTGCTATTCCGTGTTTTATTTCAGCACATGGGAAGAGAGACAGCCGTGCACTGCCTGCACCCTGCCTCATCTATAGCCACACATCAGGCACTTTTCAACAAAGTTTTCTGATGGAAAACCCTTGCTTGCAGAATTAAGACCGCTTCCCAGGGATGAGCAAATACAGTTGGGAATTACCAAAGCACTTCCAAAGTCTTTTATGATTTTGGTCATAAATACAACAATGATAAAGCTTAAATGAAAGAGCTGATTCTTGTCCAGGGGAAGCGTTTTGCTAGGGTTGAAATACTTGAGGGGATTTTGGTTTATGGATTTCAAAAGGGGCTGCAATTTTGACTTTCCATTCTGACTTTGGAAGGAAATGTTTTGAAACCTTGGGTTTTCCCAAGGATGTGAAATGTCTTGTTGCAACAAGTTCTGCCCCTTTGGAAGAAGAGGGATCTACTGATGATGGGCAAGAGGGTGCCAGCTCTGGGAGCAGAGCAGTGAATGCAGTGACTCTATGGCTGTAGGAACAGGGAAATTGGTTTTCACAGTGCTGTGAAAGGAAAGAAAAATGGTTGCTTTCATCCTTTACGTTACGACCTTTGTTCTGTATGTAGACACTGCACTGGGAGTTATTCTGACTTCTGTTTTCACAAAGCAAAGTCCCCCAGAGGAGAACCCAACACAGCCCAGACAACACTGCAGGAATGATGTCCTGCAGCTCAGCCTGCTCGTGCATGGCAGAGGGAGAGCAGCAGTAGTGTAGTTTCCACTTCAATTTTTGTTTCCTTTTTTTTTGAGATAAAGGCAACATCATCTACACAGCAGGGATAGACACTCTGCTCCAGCCTGTGTCTGGATAGAAAGGCTTTGGCTCTCAGCAGAAAGGGTTTGTGCTAGACAAAGATGGAGGCAGCACTTCATTTTAGGCAGCACCTTTTTTTAGCCAAAGATTCTTGGTGTGTTTCACAAGATATCTTAAATTTATTCTGAAAATCCAAATCACCTCCAAAGCCAGGAGCAGCTGGTGAAGTCGAACAGCAGATGCAAATCCCCCCATTAGGAGAGGTTCTGCTCTGCACAGTGGAGCATGGGGGGCAGATGCAGTGTGGCTCTCCTGTGCTCAGCAGCTCCCACACCACCCAGAGCTGAAGGACTAACCTGAATTCTTCCAGCTCAGAGAATATTTTTTCCACCTCAGTCCAGGAGGAATTTTTTCAGCCTGTCCTTTTTTTTACAGTTGGCAATGCACAGTGGGTTTGGTGACACTTTTGGGAAAGGTGGGGTTGGGATGTATCACAGCCCTGGGACAGCCTAAAAGGATCCTAGAGCCATCTCATGGTGTGTGCCTTGGTTTTCCTCTGCCCCTCAGTTCTTACTGCTCCCTCATCCTCCAAGGTGCAGGTTTGCCCAGAGCTGTAGTAACAAAGGCAAAACTCAGAGGATGTTGCTGCCTTTGGCTCTGAGCCTCTGAGTTCTCCACTTTCAGGAGTTGAGCCCAGTTACCAGCACATTTTGCTATAACTTCTTTCCTGTAAACCACAGGTCCCCTCTGTTGGAATCTGTTGGAAATGAGGGCACGGAAGCATTGATTAAACCTTTTTCTCCTGCCTTCCCCGTGAATTTCATTGTATTTTTAAAATTATTTTATTTATTTTCCTGGGATTTCCCTAGATGGTCTGAGCACAGCTCCGTGCCCCCACGGCCAGGGCGTTCAGTGCCTTCTGTTGTTTCCTTGTGAAACCTGGTGGTTTCTTTTCCACCTTTGAAAAGGAGGTGAAGCAAAGTCCCTGACAGCTTGGTCTCCCTCAGAAGGACCTTCTCTGCTGGCTTTGAATTTTTTGGGCTCTCCAAGCAGCTCTCACACGCAGTTAATTCAACAGGCACAAACTCACCATCCCGTGAGCTTATCAGCAGCACTTGGCTGTCAAGCCAGGTCTGTGAAGAGTTTTTGTTTGAGTGTGTGGTGCATTTGTATAAATAAACACTGAGCACAATGTTGAAGTCAACAACTTCCTAGACAAGGTCAGAATGGTACAAAGGCAGTGGGGTGGAGGCAGGCAGAAATGCATTTTCTTTCAAGAGAATTGCTGGGAAACCAGCAATGATGTATTGTACCCTCGTCCTTCAGTGAGCAGGGATAGCCTTGAGTGTGTCTTTCTTGCTAAGCTGGCAGGTTGTGGTGCAGGGGCAGGTTCTCCTCTGGTTCCTGAGGTTTAAATTGTAATATTGGTGGTGTAGGATGGTTTCTTCTCTCCCTGGCTGTGCAAGGAGGAGCCAGCCTGCAGAGTGACATTCAGGATGCCTAGAAGGCACTTGTCACTGTCCCAGCAGGAAGCCCACGAGCAGGTTGTGACACAGTGCTGGCAGGGTGGGCAGAGCTCTGGAGGGGCTGGCGTTGCCCTTGGGCCACCAGAGCCGCAGATCTCATTGTCACCTCATCTGCAAGCTGCAGACAAAGCATCCTGTGAAACGGGGCCAGTGTGTCCCTCCCTCACAGGCACCTGTGGTGGCCCAGAAAATTCAAGACTTTCCAAAGGGCTTTGCACTGGTCTTTCCCCATGTGCAGGGGAGCACAGACTGCAGCAGGCACAGTTATCCCAGGGCTGGGTGGCTCCAAATTCCCCTCCACGCCCACAGCTGGAGCTGGACCTCAGAATCCTTGCATCCTTCAGGTGCTCAGCACCTCCCTCCCCTCCTGGTCGCAGGGAAGAGCAGCACAGCCCTGGCTGCTGAAAGGCTCTAAAGGCCCCTGTGCAGCTGCCCAGGATCTTGCTGTGACACCATGTCCCATATCAGGGACAAAGATTGTTGCCTCATCCTCTGTGCCAGGCTTGTCAGCTCACACTTTGGTGTACTATTATTTCTGCCTGGTTATTTCTTGCAAGCCGAATAATTCCCAAAGTGATGCCATTATTTGCAAATAGTTGCTGAGACCTCTCTGCTGAGCAACGAGTGAATCAAACCTAGGGCATGTCACTTGTGCCTCTTGAAATTCAAAGCTGATCTTTATTTGACTGCTAACCTTGTAAAAACATTTCATTTTTATTCCTCCTCTTCCCACCTCATTCGTTATATTGCTCAGTCAAGATATCAAGCAATAATGGAAAAATAAACAAACAGGGAGTTCTTTATTGCCTCCATCACCTTTTGTCTGCCTTTGAGCAGATTCAAAGTGATTTTCTGGTGGCTGAAGAACGTATTTAGACACCTGAATGTGGAGAGCCTGAGATATTACTTATGCCACAGGTATCTTACACTTAGTGAGATCTTTTATTAAATTAGTTTCAATACCTGGTGTTAAAAGACTCTCAAATGAAATGCTTATTGAGCTGACAAGTCTGTATAAAGAGAGATGCGAATTTTCCAGCGGCTTGCAGGGAATCTGTAGAAATTAGTTTGCTGCTTCTGCCAGAATATTTTCCTTCTCCATTTGGAATTATTAATGTTTAAGAACAGCAATCACAGCCCTGACAAAATAAGTCATTAATTAATATCTGCAGGGTATTTCTACAGCCTGTAAGAGAACAGATTATCTATGAGACTTGAAGAATAACCTCCCTGGACTCATCATGGACCAGTTCAGTTTAGTTTTGCTGAGTTTTGCCAACTGATTCCAGTTGTCTTAACCTAGAGATTAATTGGGATGTTTCTAACTTTAGTGGTAGTTCTGAGTGCAGGAAAACAGAAGAGTTTGCTTAAAGTATGAGTTTTCTTCATGCCNTCTAACTTTAGTGGTAGTTCTGAGAAGAGTTCACTTAAAGCATGAGTTTTCTTCATGCATTTAAAGCCCAGCTGGCATTTTCCATCTCTTTCTCCATCTGAGTGGATGTCCTGGAGGGAAGTTCTCTATGCTCTGGGTCCTGATCACTTACAGCAGATTTGTTGGAAGTTTGTGAAATGAGTTGCAAGGATATTTTCCAGGTTTACCAATCTCAAAAAAAAAAAAAAAAAAAAAAAAAAAAAACAAAAAAAAACCAAAAAAAACCCAAACCAAAAACAACCCTCCAAACCAAAACAAACAAAAAGGCCCAAACCAAACAAACACTTGCAAATTAGAGTGATCTCATTTGAATGTAATTTCTTTGATCTGGATTTGGCTCTCTTTGTTCATGTTTCACATTTTCCGGGAATGTGGTGTACTTGGAGATTTCACTCTGATAGGGAAGGAAACCTCCCAGTTCATCCCTCCCGCGTGTGCACTCACGTGTTTGTTTGTTTGTTTGTTTGTTTGTTTTTGAAGTCTTCATCCAGACGTGCTGGCCTCTGTTGCACGAACTGCCACACCACCAACACCACGCTGTGGAGGAGGAACGCCGAGGGCGAGCCCGTCTGCAACGCCTGCGGCTTGTACATGAAGCTCCACGGGGTGAGGAGCACCTCCACACTGGGAGGGATCCTCTGGGATGTGGGATCACTGCCCTGCAGGTCTAGCAGATCAGCTCTGCAAGGACCAGCCTCTAGACTGGGTGCAGAAGAGTCCAGTCTAGAGCTGTAGCACAGTCCATTGCTGTACCACAGTCCCATCTCCTTGAGCAGTTAAAAGCTCAGTCTACTGGGCTTCTCCAGGGTGAGGCTGAGGGCATGCTGGAATGCTCTCAGCTTGCCCAGAGATGTGGATGCTCCATCCCTGGAAGTGTCCAAGGCCAGGCTGGATGGGCTTTGGAGCAGCCTGGGATAGTGGAAGGTGTCCCTGCCTGTGGCAGAGGAGGTGGAACTACATGATCTTTAAGATCCCTTCCAACCCAAAGCATCCTAGGATTCTATGAAATGAAAGCTTGCCAGGCTTCAGTATCTGGAGGCTGAAGCTCCCCAAGCCCAGACTGAGATACAGAGCATATTTCTTCTCTATGTCCCAGATAAGAATGTGTGAAGGAGGCTGAGGAGCCCACATGGAGGCTGGCTGATAATATTTACCCACAGAGGATGGGAGCTGTTGGTGACATGTCCACCAGCCAAAGAGGAGGCTCCACCTCTCCATAAAGTCTGAATCCTCTTTGCCCCATGCCCATTGCCTCTGAGCCCTGTAGGCTCTCAGTCTGCCAGTGTAATTTAAGAGGGCCCCGTCACAAAGGTCACTAATAAATCAGGAAAAGAAAAATAGGAAATAAAGGAAAAAAACAAAATTTGTGGGAAAGCCTTAGCTCTTAGCCTTATATATCTTCCAGCCAAGGCCTGATGCAGAGAAAAATAGCTCTTATTGAAGGACAAGGACTTTAGGTGCTTTACATGAGCTACAGCACAGAAATAAAGAGAGCAACACGTGTGGGAAGGAGCTGAGTAAAATACAATATTAATGATTCCAAACTTTATGGATGTCAAGGTACCACGACCTCTGGCCATGAAAAAGGAAAGCATCCAGACGAGGAAAAGGAAGCCTAAAAACATTACCAAAGGCAAAGCCTCAACAGGTACGGTGCTGTTATGATCCATCCTGGGGTCTTGGAGCACACTTCACTTCACAATGTTTCCTCTTCTGGAGGAAGTTATCATAATTAGATAATAATGATAGTTTTTGCTTGTTGATCGCTTTAGATCTGAGGCTGTATTTCTGCATAGACCTCGTGTGATAGGAATATGTTTGGTGGGAAATCTCAGTGCTGTCATATTCTTGTAAGGTTCCTCTGGGCTGTGGGCACCTGGCTGCAGTGCAGCAGTGCTCATGTTTGAGCAGATTTGGACTAAATTGAGTAATGGGAAAAAACCATTGCCAGATTGTGAAAGGATTTCTCCTTCTCCATCAGCATCTTGACAGCCTAATACAAAGTGTTTTCTGACACAGATGTGGTAGAAAGAAAACAGTAGAGTCATGCTGGGAGATGCCATTGAAATTTTGCTGTTGAAATTTTGCCGTTGAAATATAAATTTCTTTAAGAGCAGATTTTCACCTCCATTGCTTCATTGCCCTCTTCCAATTATCTTCCAGGATCCACGACCTCGGCCACTAACTCCCCTTCTTCCATTACCAACTCAGACAGCACGGTCACTTTAAAGTCAGAGCCCAGCACAACCTCACAGTATCCCGGACAAACCATCGTGTCGGTGTCCCAGGTAAGGGACAGGGCCCAGAGCATTGCCTGCTGATCCACACACCTCCATGGCTGCTCTCCTGGAGGCCCTTGATGAGCTGAAGCAATTAATTCATTGCACTGTGGCCTGGTGGACTCCCTCAGGCTGAGGAAAGCAGGGAGCATGAGCCAAGGTGCTGTGGATGAGAAAGGTCTTCCAGCCTGTTGCCTTCCCATGGGATCTTTCATCCTGCAGTGGAGAACTGCAGGATGTCCAAGCTTTGCTGTGGCTTCAGTGCAGAGCTGAGTTTAATTCCCATCTCCTGCCATGAAAGAACAATGCTGTTGGTTGATGAGATCAGCCCAGGGTGGAATCCTCTGTAGCTCCCAAGAAAAGGCTCCCTGGGCACGTGTTATCTGCACCTGATAGCCCTGAGGTGCTCAGTGACCACAGAGCTGTGATGCTGTCACAGGCCCTACTTCTCTCCCAAGCTTTTCTTAGGGGCTGGTTGCTATTTCCCCTTGATACAGGAAGAAAAAGGCTCTAAATCAGCCCCCACACCAAAATCTGTCTTTATGCTGAGTCTAAGCCCTTCCTGAGCTGGACATGTGCGTATGGAGGGGAAGCTCAGCCCCAGCACCCAAGGGCCTGGTGCACCAGATGGGATAGGGGTTTCTTGTTTGAAACCAAGAAATCTGGTTTGTGCTGTGCTCTGAAAAAACAAAGACACACCTAGCAATCTCCAGACTGGACATATTTAACCGGTGAATAGATGCAGATGGGCCCTAGGATGCCTCCTCTCTACCTGGTCGCTGTGCTTGCAGGGGGTGCAGCCCCCTCCCTGCCCAGCTCCGGACTGCTCCGAAGGGAACTGTAGCACCAGGTGATGCCTTAGGAAGGCTGACCTGAAACAGAGGCTGGACAGAGCTAGAGAATAAAGTAGATATTCATTAAAAGGCTTCCAGGACCCACCCTGGGCATTACAGGAGCCTGACCAAGGCTGCACCCTTGGTGGGTTGGGAATGGCCACACAAAATGGCTGCCCATTGATCACGAGATTTTACATTTTTATCAGTTTTGGTCCATTTGCATATGGGGTTTAATTGTCCAATTACAGCTTCAGGTTGTGAGGTCTCATCCTTCTTGTTCTTCCCTTTAGTCCGCTGTTGTTCATGCTCTTTGGGCTGAAAGTTGCCCTTGGTCCTCAGCAGGAAAAGATTTGTCTCCTCATTCTGCGGAGAGAGCTGAGCGACGCTGAATGTGAGGCTCAGAACTGCATCCTTAGGAGGCACAGAATCTGAAACTATGAAAGCTAAAATCTAAGGCATCCCAGGGATAACCCACCCTGCTGACAACCCACCCCAGTCCTGCCCCAGTGGCTTCCTAACTCCCCTCTCCTTGCTTCCCTCCAGGCACAGAGCCAGTCGGACGAGGCGCTGGCCGGCGGCCACGGCGAGTTCAAGTTCGAGCCCGAGGACTACAGCTTCTCCAGCAGCAGCATGGCCCCGCAGCCCGGGCTGAGCCTGCCCCTCCGGCAGGACTCCTGGTGTGCCCTGGCGCTGGCCTAGGAACCCCCAGCCTGCAGCAGGAAGCCTCGGGACCGACGCGTTCGGCTGTCCGGAGGGCAGGAGGATGAGGATGAGCTGCCCCAGAGCCCCGGGACTGCGCGGGTCCAGCCGCAGCCACAGGACAGGTTTCTCTTGGAAGATGCCCGTGGAAAACGCCAGCTGGATGGGGCTGGGATGACCCCGCTGCGGCACCAGGTCCCCAAAAAACTCATCCTTCCCCAGAGCAACCCAGGGCTGCCTCCCCAAGGCTGGAACCCCAGGGCTGCCTTCCCCAAGCCTGGAACACCAGGTCTTCCTTCCCGACGGCTGGCACCCCAGGGCTGCCC
>VWYO01011858.1:67987-86059 GCA_013400275.1 Rhadina sibilatrix | reverse complement strand
TTTTTTTTTTTTTTTTTATGTACGTCTATGACAAACTGTGACTTTCAACAAAGAATATCTTGATGATAAAGCATTCAGGATCCAACAAGGAATCAAAGAAAACTTTGCCATTTAATTTAATGGGAACATGTTCAAGTCTGTAATCTGCTACTAGAACTCTGCTTTTTTTTCCCCCCTGCAGATCCCTTTAATCCTTTAGCAATCGTGGGGTTTTTTTCCAGAGAGGTTTTCTGTATGTCCCGGGGGTATAAAATCACAGTGGGAAAAAAGTGCTGCTCATAACCTGTGAGCAACTACAATCTCCCTCCCACTCTGCTGGTAACACCCAGTGGATATTTGCTTCTCAGAGATTAGAGGAACAAAGCAAGAGGAGAGCAGCGTTCCATTATGGTGGAGCATATAATATTGTGATTATTACTCATGGCCCCTGTCTAATTAATCATTATGTGTGTTATTTGAAGGCAAACAGGGCCTTTGGTTCATTATCGCTTGTACATACACAGAACTGGAGTCACTTCAGTGCTGTCAGACTTGGTTAATCCCTGCCTGGGTTTTGTACATGTCTGGCTATCTGAATCATGTACATGGCAAATGATCTACTAATATGTTTGCTCCACCAGTTTGTTCATATGGAGCCAAATATATGAAAGCATTCAAACCCCGGAAAGCACAGATATGGTCCTAATGGACTTGACAAAGGCACTTAATGTTAAAGGTTGTGAAAAAAGGGTTGCTGATGAAATGTCCTTTTTTTTTTTTTCCTTTCTTTTCTTTTCAAGTATTTTGTTTGTGTTTCTTTTATTATTTATATTTTTATCTTGCTTGGTGTTTTAAACTGGGAGGCAGGAAAGGGGATCAAGAAAACTCTGAATTCTATGAAAATAGACTTAGGGAGTGAAATCATCAATTAGGGGGTGAAATAATCAATTTAATCTGAAGTAAAGGGCGGTTGCTGAAGATGGGTGTTTTGTGGTACCCAATACAGGAGCCATGCCCAGTTACCAGAGTTACTGGGATGCTGCAGTGGTGGAATAAAACACAATGGCAAAGGTTATCCAGGTGCAGTTATCCTGACTGCCCACCCCATTGGTGCAGTTGCTTCCATCTTGCCTCACTGCATGGCAGCACTCAGAAAATCTGGGCCATGAATTTTAAAATTTAAAGAATCTCTGTATCCTTTTTCCTCACTGCTCATTTGTAGGAGAGCAGAGCCCGCTTTGAAGCCCTGCACTTGGAAGACTTCACATTAAGACTGTAACGTTTTGATTACAAGTGATATAAAATGCAGTTCACTTTATTTCCTAATTAATGACAGTACATAAGGCAACAGTAAACTCAATTGCTTCCAACAGCTTTTTATATTCACTTGGAGGCATTTACAGAAATATGACTCGTGTACCCAGCAAAATCTTCTCTTGACCAGATGTAGAAGGAAAGCAGTTTTATTGGCTCCATGATAATATCACTAAAGAGGAAACAAGCTATAAAAATAATAAAAAAAAACACAAGCCACATTGAATTTGAGAGTTGCTAAACTGAAAGATACAGAAACAAATACAGAGAAGATAATAAGGCCTTTTACTGATAGTGCTGTCCTGTGTAAATAACGCAGACACTGAATAAGTCCCTCTCCAGTGAGACTCATTAGAAACACGTACATCAGCCCAGAGCAATTACTTTGATGGTTCCCCAGCTGCTTTTCACAATTAATGTCCTCAGACCCACCAAGGTTGGAGTCATTCAGCTGGCTGCTCGTCCTTGCAGACATACAGCTGTGCTGGAAAACAGGGAACTGCCACGGATCTCCTACTGGGGAATCTTGGGCTCGTTGCTTTACAGACCAGATTTTAGGGGAAGTACTGGTCCAGGGCAGCTGATTAAACAAGACTGTTCGAACAGACAGAGAATGAAGCACCCATTTCCATAAGGAATGAGGATTATACTGATCCATGGCTGTCCAGCACAAAGACCTTGTCTTGGGTTTGCATCTGAGGGGTGAGATGCTCCTGAACTGCAATGAAATCCATGTGGATCTGGTCTTTCTAAACATCAAACCTCTTCACAAATTACTCTAATTAACACTTTTTTGCTTGAGATTAGAGATGATGGAGTTCTGCACACATTGGCACTCCAAGAACTCAGCAGTAGGCTTTCAGAGATGAGACTTGCCTTGCAGAGCTACAGCACAAGTACCCACACTGCAAACCATCTGTCTCCTGAGGGAGCTGCAAGAAGTCTAGAGAACCGTTTGGCTGAAAATCAGCAATGAAAGCTAAATTTCCTAAGGTAAATTTTCTTCTTTTTCCCTTGGTTTCACATATTTTGACTGGGGATGGTCCAATGAAAGAACAAAATAAATTAACATGGGAGACTGTAGCCTTTGCAGCACAATAGAAGTGTAGTGTAATAACAAACATAAGATGTGAGTCAGAGTGAAAATACATACATTGACACTTTTTTCTTTGTATTTGGTAGTTTGAAGGCAAGGAGGTGAGTGAATGATAAGAAGCACTAAAGAAAGCAGAAATACCAACGCTGATTCTGAGGCATAAAATTTCATGGTTGCATGAGAAAAGGTGAGCAGTGAGAGTCAACAATGAGCAAGACATCAAACAAATTTGCCCATCACAGCTCCTGAGTGACAATAAGCACTTTCTCTCCTCTTGCTGTCATAAGTTTTTTTATTTCTCTATACAAGTTTTACAGAGGGATGGGACAAAGCCAGCCCAAAGGCTTTCTCTAGCAGGAATGCAGTGGCTGAATGTCCAACTTCTGAAGAAAATTCTTGTTTTGTCATCACTGTCCTACCATGACAACGGAAAGAAGGACACTGCCTTCAGCAAGGCAGCAAAATGGGAAATGGAAAGCATGAAAATATATATGGAGAAAATTGAAGTGAAAGCAAAGAGACATGTAGAATTTCCTGAGATCCCCTTCCCTTGTGAGGGTGCAATCCCCGTGAATCAGAGCAGGTATTTGCTCCAAAGAGTTAACCTTTATTAACAGCCCCAGGATGCCCTTCAGCTGGTGCACAGCCTGGTTCAAAGGTTTTCCAGAAAAACAACATACCATAAACCAAAGGGCAACACTAATTGGAAGCAGTGTAATTCTGAAAGCAGCAATACCTTTTTGTGGGTTAATAACCGGAAATTAAATTTCATGTATGTTAGCAAAGCCCATCATAAAGCACCAGGTGAATGAGGGGCACAGGCAATAAGGGCAAGGGTTTGGAGCATGCACAGTCACCATCCAGCCCTATTCCTTGGTCACAGCCAGTATTCCCAAAGGATTAGTCCCCAGCCTTGAACCCCTGGCTGAAGGAAATGGTTGGCACAATGTGGCTGCCCGTTGCTGCTTTGGTGGTGGAATAAGGAGTGACATGAATTCAGCTGTCTCCAGAAGCAGAATTGCTCTGCTCAGGTCCATGTGGAGTCAGGGCAGCAGCAAAGGGTTGCTGTGACTTGTTCCTCTGCTTTGATGTTCCCCCAGTCCAGTGCTCAGGCTCCTGGTGCTGTGAAGGGCCTTGCCATCTGCCCTGGATACACAAATTAGAGACTTGTCTGAACAATTAATGGGGTTCCAATGTTAAAATGTCATGCAATGGAGAGCAGGTACAGGCGCATGCTGGGGTTGGGTTTGCTGCTGATGGCATTGCCTGAAATGGAAACTCAGCTAATATTTGGACTGCAGGGTGTGTGTCTCTTATAAGGAAATGGCTTAATCTGGAAAAGGAGGCAGAAACACAAGGTCAGATCCTCTCTCCTCTGACCTCATTTCCTCTTCTGGCTGCACTGGCTTCCCCAACACTGCAGAGGAGTCAAGAGATTGATGTCTCCAAGACCAGGTTGTCTCTCTGCAGGGATTCTTGTAGTGCAAGCCACCACCCCAAGCAGGGCTGTGTGGGGTGGGTGCTGGGCAGGGATGCCAGATCACCTTGAGTTCAGCGACACCTTGCAGATAGCACAGCTCTGAGGAGATGGATCCCATCCAGAAGTTGTCCTGACCTTGCCTGACATAATAAAGTCACCTGCTGGTCAAGCCAGGCTGATCAATTAGTTGGAGATACCCATGGACCATTTTCACTCCTGGGAGCTCATTTGTGAATAACCAGAGCTGTGGCTTCGGGCAGATGTTGTGTCTGTGGTGGCAGTTCCTCCACCTGGACAGTCTCTCCACAGCTGTGTTTCTTGACACACTAGAGAAACATTTGCTGCTATTTGCTTTATTTCCAGCTCTTGGTGGTTAAGATGAAGAGTGAGAAAGCCTGAAAGCCAACGTATAGCTGGCAAGAGAAAAAGCTCTCCAAGCACACCGCAGGCTGCAGAAAAGGGTGGTGACAACCAGGTGTCTCTGAGGGGGATCAGCCCTTTTCAGCTCTGAACCACAAACTCTGCTTTCCACAAACTGCTGCTGCTCAGGGTCTATTTTATTTTTCCCTGTGGCTGTGTTTGAGAGACTTTTTGTCTGAAGGCCTCTCTCCCACTGAACCCATCCATCACCAGTGCTGACAGAGGTTCCTGCTCCCGAAATGGCCAGGAAGACTCGGTGGAGCCAGAACCTCAGGGGTCAAGTCCAGGTTGTCATGTCTGAGCAAAAGCTGCTCCGGATACACGTGGCCCGACGTCATGTTTGGAAGGCAGTGGAGGACCAAGAGGGAGGAGAAGGAAGGATAGGATGTAATCCTTCATCCTGAGAGCAAGCCTGTGGGATGGGAATATTTCATTTTGCTGCTGCTGATGGTCTGGCTCCAAGGGGGTGGAGGAAGGGAGTCCCCACCCCAGGCAGGGAGCAGCTGCCCTGGCACCGATCTCCTGCTCGCTATTTTGGGCTGAAGGAAAAATACAAAGGCAGGGAATGCTGGGGACATCCAGCAGAACACAGTGATGCTTCTTGTGTCATCAAAGAGAAGGTCTGAAGGTACAAGCATCCCATGGTCAGGGCCCAGATGACATGTGTGAGCAGAGGAGGAAGGCTGCAGGCACAGCACTGCAGTGATGGACACAGAACGAGCTCAGGGTACCCCAAAGCAGCTGCCTCCCAGCTCACCTGATGGGTGCACTGGGCTTCCTTTCTCTCCAGGGTACAACCATCATCTTCCCTTTCACTCCTGCCAGTACCTCCATCAGCACCAGTAATTCAATAAAACCTGCAGCTGGTTTTACCCAGAGCTATTGCCCAAAGGTCTCTGAACACATCCCTTGATACTGCTGCCAGTGTGACCCACAAAACATCACATCTGCTGTTGGGGCTGAGCTCTTATGGGCTATCCCAGCTAATGGGGACAGTGACATGCCACAGTCCACCTCAGCACCCCTCTTGATATCTTGACAAACTGTCACTTGACAAACCCCATGAAGTGAACCTTGTTCCACACGATGCTCCCAGAGATGGGCACCCACTGAGGTTCCCTGGAGCAGGCACTGCAGATCCAGTGGTCCTGACCCACTCCCAAATTGCACTTTGCTTGGTCCCACGTCCCTGGAAGAATGCTCTGCTCCCCACAGGGCTGCCTCCTGCCCTGGGAGCAGCCCCAGCCATGCACAGAGGAGCGAGCACCGAGTCACACTCACATGGTTTCAACACATTAGCTTAATTAGTTTATCAAGAAATGTGTTTGGCCTCATCTGAGGAAAATGCTGTCTGTCATTCCCAGGCATCCTGCAGGGCCCCGGGGAGCTGACAGATCCTGGCTCCTTTCTATCTCTCCTTAACTCCATTTGCTGGGCCTATTTCCCATTTCTTTTTTCTTCCATGTAGCACTCCCTCACCATTTTGGGATTAAAGTAATAGATAACAAAATTGTGTCTAAAAGAGGACCATGACAGGTAGGGAAACAATGTAAGAACTGGGAAGATTGTTTGGAAAAATGTTAAATCGATGGAAGTGTAGGAACTTGAAATTACTTCTCTATCACTCCAGACAAATTTGCTGTAGATTGGATTCACTTCATAGAAGTGGTAATGAGTGAAAAATTACTAATTATTCATAAAATATTAATTCTGTGCTTCCCTACAGGGAGCAAAGGATGCTCCATCAGTGTTGTGTGGCCCAAATGAGAGGTGGGCACATGAGCAGGATATCCCCCAGCCGTGGCTGGAGGGGCTGGGATATATAAGGGAGGTTATTTGGGTGCTTGGGTGTTGCTGGAGCAGGGAGATGAAGGCACTGCTGGTCCCAGGTGGGCTCAGGTAAGCACAACCTTCAGTGATGTTACATTTACCCCATGTGAGCACTTGCTGCTCTCCTGGTGTGCAGCATTTGAAGTTCAGAGGCCAAGCAAGCCCAGGACAAGGGAGAGAGTGAGAACCACAGACCTGCTCCTGCCTGGGTGCCCTGCAGGGTGTTAAATTGTGTGTTGTCTCAGGAATGCAGCTTCAGGGTCTGAGGTAACCCTGGCTTCTTCCAGAAGTGCTTCATTCATTGTTGGAGAAGATTGAAATCTTCTCCCCTCATGGTGATGGGGTCTGACCTTCCTCTTCCTCTTCCTCTTCCCAACTGCTGATGAGGACAGGGCACTTCCAGGGTTTCTGGGCTCAGCTTTGGCAGGACAGGCCCAGGGAAGCTCACCTGTTGAGCTGTACCTGTAGCTATTCCTCTGTGCCTGGGGTTGCAGGGATGATGCAGGCAGTCCTGGCTGTTTTAGTAGTTTTGTTGTGATAACAGCTGAGCACTTTAAAGCCATCATTCTTATTCTAATCCTTCCCGTGGTTCCTGATGACAGTTTTGGATGTATCTCATGTTGTTTCCTGTTGCTTTGTAGCCATCTTCTATCAAATTAAATTAATAATGTGGGAGGTTTCTTCATGTGTAGAACATAATCCTAGGGCTCTTACTGGTTCTCCTGTCACAGCTGTGGCAAGCTGAGTGTCTGTGTGACAGTGAGGAAGTCACCTCTGGTGAGTAGTAACCTACTGCAGCTGATCTTCTGGTCTATGGCAGCCAGTTAATTACTGCTTGGCAAAGGCCCATGGTGTTTCAACTGAGGTTTCATGGGCTTAATGCCCTTTTCCAGCTTTCTTCATATCTCAGACCCATGCTGTGAGGGTCCTGTGATCCTTGCACAGCAGCCAGCTCATTACCTGGCACTGCCACCACCAAAGCAGCACTACTGCTCTGGGCAGGGCTGGGGCAAGAGGGCTCTGAAGAGGGGGAACTCAAAAATCAGTTCTTGTCTTGGTGGGCTTGATGCAGATAGGTGTTCTGATGCAGATAGACCAGTGTGGAGCTCTCTGAGTAACTGAAATGATGAGACTTGACTTTTGCAAGCTGCAGAAGAAAGCAGTACTATGGTTTTTAACTCCTGGTAGTCATCCTACTCTGTTAAACTAAACCAAAACAGCTCTGCTTAGGGGGAAAAGACACTGATTCAGTTCAGCACTTGAAAGAGGACCATAGGATGTGTTTTCAGGCTGGTTGCCTCTTGCTGGGTATGCTGGCAGCCCAGTGCCAATGTTCACTCCCTGCCCATCAGTAGTGGGGTGTAGGAAAACATCTTTAACTGCTTCTGTTAGGGTCTTAATTGCACTGATGGGTCTGCTGTCTGGTAACTCGAAGTGCAATGGCAGCTGCCTTGCCTTTGCCCACTCAGCCCTGCTTGTGCTGAAAGCAGCGCGCTGTGGGTGTGCATGGGACAGGTGGCACTGGTCTGTCCCCTCTGTCCCAAGCCAGACAGGAGACACCACAACTCATCCCTTGGACAGTGATCTCTTCCCCTTTGCTGAGGAGGGATGCGATTCCCCCTGTCCTGGTGGGGACCGGGAGGAGCTGCAGGTCCCGTTGTGATCCCCGCGGGTCGGAGCCAGGGCGGGCGGTGTCGGGTGATCCCCGCCAGCTCCCCGGCTGGCACTGCCAAGGCACGCAGGGCTGTGCTCCAAAAGCTTCCCCCGCAGAGGAACACCACTTCTGCTGCCAAGGGGACAGGAATGTCACTCAGCTCGGGGACAGCAGGCCGTTTCAGTGTGACAGCCACTTCAGCAGTCAGTCCAGCAACGCTCCGTGAAAACAAAAGGTGTCTCCGTGCCAGAAGGACTATCTTGACTCCCAGAGGAATACATCAGATGTCTGGCAATTTCTGGGAGCCTTCCTCAATAAAAACATGAGGGAATGGGAGTGATGAGTTGCACAGCAGTGTTCTCTAAAGTTCAAGGCATGCTGGCTAAATATATGTCACATTCCTACAGCTCTTGCCAGGGTAAGGGCTGTACAAGCTACATCCAAAGTCTGCTTTCCTTCTCCACCAAAGGCCCTCTAGATCCAAAGCTATCTGAGCCACTTACACCTTGGATTTCTTTTGGCTTGATTTTTTTTTTAAGCAAATGAATAACAGTGGATGCTTGCTTCTCAATCAAATATAACACCATTTCTTTGACCTAATTCTATGTGCTTCTCTCTCTATCACAATATCTCTTAAACACCAGGGCATAAGACAAGGGAACCTTGCCTCCCTTTTAGCAGTACAACTTGTGTTTTCCTTGTCCAAAATTGCAGAACAAGCATATGATGGTGGAGAAGCACTGAAAAAAAACAACAGTTTTCAGTCACAGGTCTTCAGAAAAAAATGAGTTATCAGTCGGAGTAAGCTGGCACTTCCACTATCCAAAAAAAGGGACAGAAAATAACAAAATATCACTAAAATTTCCTGTAGATCTGAGACCAGTGTGGAGCTCTCTGAGTAACTGAATAGCTCTGAATAGAGCTTCTCTTTATGCAGGGGGGCCCAGTTCTCACTAGAAAAAAAATCAATGCATATTGTCCAATCTAATGCCCACGGCAGACTTCCTAGTTTAGAGGCTGGCTTAAGTACTATTTAGGCCCTTGCCTAAACTCAGGACATGGAGTAACTCCATTGATGGCTCTGCTGTTGGCAATGTTTGAAGGGCAAATGTTGGTGCCCTTCAGAAGGTGACCAGAGCTCTCTGCCTGTGTTGCCAGCTTCTTACTGACTGGTCACAGTCCCTGGTCCTGGAGGGATGGCCTGCAGATGTCTAAGCTCACTCCTCTTCTGGAATGGTTGGTGACAAGTACATGAAAGGCAGATAATTAAAACACTTCAAAGAACCTACTAATCCAGACTGGGATTGAGAAAGGAGCATCAGTCTGCCACCACTGCTCTGCTGGAAGGGCTATTTGTTTCCTTCTGTATTCCAGATTTCCCAAGGCTGTCATATTGTCAAACACTGCTGTGATCTGTGAGTCTTTATTCCCAGATAAAGATGTGAACTCCCGGCTCTTGTCACAGATAACGCCACAAAGCGTTACAGCGACAACACAAAGCCTTAAAACTCAGCTTCAAACACACAGCCATTTGTTACTGTCCTCAGCCCGGGCCAGGCTGCTGCAGGTTGTTCACAACTGGGAGAGCTCATCTCCATGTCCTCAGGTTCCTGAGGGATTCTCATCCTGTGCTGCTGGGCCAGTGTGTCTGTCCCTGCCATCAGCTGCTGCAGGGCTGCTACAGGCTGGTTACTGAGTGAGGATGTGCAGCCTTTGGGTCCTTCATGCCAAAATGCCAAAATTCCTCATCTGTGCCCCCACAGGCTTCCTTTGCTGGCAGCAGGGCCTCATCACTGCTGTCTGGCTCTGTAAGTGCTGGTGCACATCTGGCCTGTGGGCTTCTCTCCTGTTGTGCTGCAGGTCAAGAGCTGAGATCTCTCACTAGTCTTGCAAGTGTCAGACCCATCTCCACTGGGAACCTGTAAGTCTGGTTCATTCACTGCATCATAGGAAAGATCTCAAAAGGAAAAAGTGCCAGCTTTTATAAGAAAACCTGATGTGAAATAGGTTGTTAAATGAAGACACATCTGGAATCTTCTACTTAAAATGACAAGGAGTTTAGAGTAAAATTATTTTCTCTTTTGAGCAGTGCACAGCAAGAACTACATCTTCTGAAGGTTGTGTCATTTCAAGTAGAGTTACAACAGCTCTGGTCTGATGTAGCTGATTTTGGGGGACTATTTGAATTTCTGATGATGCGTTTCATTACCTGCTTAGAGCTAGAAAAGCTCCTTCTACCTGCCCCTGGTAGAAAACACTTGAAAAATAATTCTCAGGATGCAAGTAACCTTTTCCATGGAGCTGGAGGCTGGTGGTCTCCAACATCCTCCTTTGGCTCAGCCCATCCCAGTGCCTGTGACCAGGCAGGGACCGGCAGCTCCTGTCAGAGGCAGGGCTGGAATTGGGATCCCCAGCTCCCATTGTTCCCGGCCTGCCAGACAAAGGGTTAAGTAAATGTTTGGAGAAGATAAGGTGCCCTGTTGACAAGCAGCAGGCTCCAGCGGTCTCAGCAGGATCTCTCCCAGCAGTGATAAATGGGGAGGTTTTCAAAGTGGGATCAGCAGACGCCACGGAGAGGGCGGTTGCTGATGCCGTGATTGGCAGGGGGGAAGGAATCTGGAGGTGTTTAATGATCCCACACTCTGCCGCAGCTTTTTTAAAGACTCTGTGTCTAGCCAGAGGAAAATCCTCTATCAGCCACAGAGGCTCACGTTCCCGGGTCTTTTTTGTTGTTGTTGCTTTTTTTTTTTTTTTTTTTTTTTTTTTTTTTTTTTTTTTTTTTTGTTTTTTTTTTTTTTTTTTTTTTTTTCCTTTTTTTTTTTTTTTTTTCTTTTTCCCTACTAAAACATGGGAACATCCACTGAAAGGGATCTTGATAAGGACCCTCTGCAATTCCTCATCCTCTCATATCGGTTTTGTCTCTTTTAATTTTCCCTTTGAAGTGCCCTGTGTATAGTAGGTGGACTGTTTAGTTTGGCTAACTTTGGTGAGTAACTGTGTTTGGGGGAAAGAGTTGTCTATTAAACTAAAAATGTGGGTCTTTTCTTCTCTGCATAGATGTGTTATTCCAAGTACTGGCTTGTCATTCCTTTGCTCTAGTAAGTATATAATTAAATTACATCAAGAATAAAGCCCTTAGAAGGATTTGAAGCCCTGATGTGACATTATTTGGTATTCAGACCATTAAAGGGTTCCCTTCCTTTTAAATAGATCCCAAAAGCTGTTTGAAGGGCTGAGCACCAAAGTATTTTTTTCAAGAAAGGTGAAATATTTTCTGTCCTCATCTCTGTCTGAAAGCTGCCCTGGGCAGTAGGAAAAGCTGCAGCGTTGGTGTGGGAGATAGAACAGAGCAGTAGAGCCAGGGAGGATGAAGCTTTGCAATGTGCATCCATGGACTGCCCCTCAAACCAGGATTTTGGTCAGCTGTGGTCCCTGTGGAGCAACAAATGGACATAAAACACTGCCTGATCCAATCTACACCTGATGTATGCCAAGAGAAGTGAGACAGCCAGGAGCATTGATGGATAACCAGGACTCAGGCACAGGGAACGAGCTCATCCTTTGGGCCAACCTCATCCTAGAAAGACTGGGCTGGGTGGATGAGTCTGTTTTGGGGGAGAAAGCAGTCTGGGCAGTGCTGGTGCTGCTGACCTGGGCGTGCTGGAGGGAGCCAGGGCTGGGAGGCTGCTCCATGGGTGGAGATGAAAGGAGCTGGGTACCCCCCAGCAAAGGGCCTGATGAGTCGGGACATGAAAAGCAGCGGAAAGTATCTGAAGAATGTAAACACCAAGGTGGGAGAGGAATTATTTAGCGTGTTTCAGGCTTGGAACTAGGTGCCAGGGGATGGAACAGCAAGGAAAACTCCCTCTTGCTAGCAGGGCAGCTTTGCTAGTGGCTGGAGGTGGAAAAGGAAGAAATGGTTTCAGTAGAGAAACTCAAGAAGACTTCTTGTCTGGAGGTTGCTGGGGCAGGGGGGCAACTGGAGCCACTGGCTTGCATTGTGCATTCCCACCTCTCCAGCCTGGGCTGGGAGCCAAGGGGGGTCAGGCTGAGAACAAATAGGATTTAGTGATCGTAAGAAGGGAATGCGAAATGCCCGGAGGAATTTTGATTGAAATTTTATAACTTCAAGAAAAATCTGTCGTAGATAAATCAGGAGGTGGTTTAATAAACAATTTGAGAGATTAGTATTGAAACAAATCCCAGTTAAGTCTCAGCAGAGGAGCGGGTGAGGGAAGACCACTGCAGAGAAAGGACGTCAGGGGCATTACAGGCACTAAACAGAAGGCTTTCCAAATATATAAACAATCTGGGGAGGGGGCAGATTGGGAAACCTGTAAAAATAAGCAGAACCACATTAAAAGGCTAAGCAGTGGAGCACAATCAAATATTGAACATGGGATTGCTAGGGAGCTTTCATCTCTCAGCGCTGGCCAGACCATTCGTACCCAGACAGGAGCCAAGGCCAGGTCCCCAAGGGGGTGGGGGCTTGAGGGGCACAGCCTGTGCCATGGTGGGATCCTGGTGAGATGTGGCAGCCTGCAGCCAGACTGACCAGCATCCTCCTCCAATGGCCACACATGAGATATCGGGGAAATATCCCTTTAATGAGTATCCTAAATGCTTTAGAAACTAAGCAGATGTCTTCCATACAAGATTTCCTAGTATCTGAAGTACTAAAAGGGATTTGTATCTAAAAAACTTCATAGCAAAGCCCTGAAGATCTGCAGAACATGGTGATCCAAGAATAGATGAAGGATCTGGCAGAGTATGTGCAGGTGACTTACACAGAGTGAAAGCTGGGCCAGCAAAATCTCTGTAAGCAACAAACCCAGGAACAGCTCTGCAGGGATCTCACCCACTGGGGCAAGCCCCAAACTCATTTCCAGCACAGAAGTCTGTACCTTGATCAATGATGTCCCTAAGAAAAGGAGATGGTGTGGAGGCAGGGATCTTTGAGGTGGGAAATCGTTTGAAGCCAGAGTCTAAGATGAGCATGTAATACAACTCCAGCCACACATCCCACTTTCTCCAGAGCACCTGTGGAAGAGCAGACACACTGTCCCTTGCCCAGACCTTTTGTCTCTTGCTGGCCTGCAATGAGAGTGCCACAGAGATTCCCAGGTGGACTCACTAGGAACTCCAGAGCTGTACCATCAGGTACCTTTGACTCCCTGGATACCTGTTCCCAGCATCTCTGTACCACACCTCTGTCATCAGTGTGAGCAGTCCCTGTAACAAGGGTCTGCAAGAGCAGGGCCCCCTCAGCCAGAGCAGAGGACAGAGCTGCACTCTGATGCTGCAGGCACAGGCAGGTTCCCTTGGGTGATGTCTGGCAGAGGAGCAGGGTGTCCTGGTGGAGCTGGTGGCATCCTCAGCATCACTGTTACATCTGCCAGGACCCATCCAGATGAAGCAGTGTTGCTCCATCCAGCTCATCTTTAGCTTTGCAGCTGTGTCACCTGGGCTTGAGCAATCAGCACCTGAAACACTCAGCCCACCCTCAGAGGGGAAGGGAAATGGCCTGTCCTTGGACAGTGTAACTCCTGCTGAGGGGAAACAGGCACGGGCAGGAGAGGAGCGTGATGGAGCTGAGACCAGGAGGAGCTGGTGCCTCCATCCTGACCCCCTGGCTCCCCAGCAGCAGCACAGTGACAGACCCTCTAGATGTTCATGGAGGGCCTATTTTTAATCACCTTTCCACTGGGTTTTTTGCAACGCCCCGTTCACACTTGCTCTGTGAAAAAGGATGTCAGAGCAGATTAACAGCTGGTTCCTGCCTGCTCCGACAGCTCTGACAATGCGTCCCTTCTTCTCAAGGTGACAGGAACATGCAGCTGCCTAATGGGTACAGAAGTGTCTATTCTTTCCCAGTGACATTTATTGTGAAATATCTGAGTGGGACTGAGAGACATGCAAGGCTTTCCCTCGCTTATCAGGCGACCCTGGTCAGTGTCCTGCTGTCAAGGACTAAAGTAATTTATGTCAGAGCTGCAAGTGTTTACTTATCTGCCCCAGCGCCCAGCTCGGCCCAGAGCAGCCAGACTGGCTCCAGTGGGGCTCACCAGCCTTTTCCTGCTGGTGGGAAAAGCTGGGTGCCTGTCCCAGCCAGCCAGGGCAGGAGGGGCAAAAATGGGCCAGCAAAAACCTCCCCGTGGCTCTGACGCGGGGGGACGGCGGCAGCACAGATGGGAGAGGCACAGATGTGTCAGCAAGAAGTGACATCCCGGAGCAGAAGGGACTGAAACAAAGCCTGAGCAGCAGCACGAGGCATCTGCTGGCTGTGGCAGGAGCTGGGGTGTGAATTTTGAGAGGGTTTTGTCAGGTGGAGCAGAGCAGCATCCAGCCAGTGGAAGCTGCAGCAGCTCCCTGCGTGGCTTTCCTGGGAGCCCACAGACAGTGCTGGGGAAGGGTGGGAGAGCTACTTGACAGCTTCATGCCTTCTGTTTCCTCATCTTATGGACCTCTGGGGTTCTACTGAGTGGAGGATTTGTGAGGGGCTCCATGAGGCAGGGCTGTTCAGGCACAGGGACAGCCCTATATTGGGGGTTGTTGGCTCTGTAGCAGCTTGGCAACAGCTTCCCAAATCCCTGTGAGCCTCACGGGTGGCTTTAAAGACTTGTCCAGTGCTTCTGTCTTGTGTCATGGCAGAAACCAGAGATTTCAGTGCATCTGGTCCTTAGACTGTACAACTTACCCTCAGATTTGGCTCCAAACCTCTCCAGTTTCTATAAAGCAGCACAATTATCCTGGCAGTCCTCCCCCACGCTGGCTACCACCCCTCACCCCAAACAGGGGAACAGCTTTCATCTCTCTGGAGCTGCACATCCTTTGTAGCACAGGAGACATGAGCACAGGCCTGATAGCTCTGCTGCCAGGGGTGCCTCCCTCCTGGTGGATGTGCCCACAGATAAATATTAGGCTGTGCTGCTTTCCTCTCCAAAGCTCCCAAGCTCTTGTTGTTGGGCGGGAAACCTTTAACCAGTGGGGACGTTGTGAACAATGGATTAAAGGAGACAGACTATCTCTTGCTAAATGAGCTGTTATTTGAAATCAGCTTTTTCTTCTTTTTTTTTTTTTTTTTTTTTTTTTTTTTTTTTTTTTTTCCCAACCCAGGGCACTCCTCAGAAAAAAAATATTCCACCGACGTTGTGTTTCTCCTGACAAATATTTTTCTGAGTTGTCTCTCCTTCCCACCTATCAGGGCGTGATCAAAGGGCTGGTCCTGCTCCAGGGAGGGGCTGCAGGGCTGCCATCCCTGCCTGGTGGCACAGTCCCAGGGATGTGGTGTGGATACTGCAGGAGTGCAAAATCCTCCAGAGGTGCCCTTTGGGGAGTGAACTTTGGGCTATCAAAGGGCCATTGGTCATGGTCACCCCAGGAGTGATGCCAGAGGAGTGGCAGAACCAGTGAGGCTCCGCAAGGTGCAGAGCCTCACTGTGTGTGAGGTGTGAGAAGAAAGTGTATCTGCACTTCCAGGAGCCTGGTGTCTGCTCAGCTTGTTTTCAAAACACCAGGAGATTTCTGAAGTGCAAGCTGATCCCATGAAGTGTAACCTCTCCTATTTTTTTGCTGAAAACCCAAAGCACAGCAGTCAATAACACACAGCCCCAGCGCTCGTCCCTCCAACGCTCTTGACAGAGGCTCATAGGCAAAAGCACAAAAGCCTTGCTTAAAAAAAAAAAAAAAATCAGATATTTATTATGCCTTTGATGTTCCATAAGAACAGTTGTGGCTTCTGCTTAGTCTCCAACATCCGATTGACAATTGTTTATTAGTTTTAAAATAGCTGAAATTCATGTCAAACATTCCGCATGTTAGAAAAATGTTTATGAAGTGTTATCATAGTTTATTTAACTGTGAATGTTTAGGAAACTGGCATAAAATATAATGGACCACACAAGGCTCTGAGCAGCCCAACAATGAATGGTAGGCACGTTTTATGGACCGTGGGGAAGAGGGGTGCCACTTTATCCTCATGGAGAATCCTGCTGGTCCTTGGGTGTGCTGGTGTGGCATCAGGAGTCCAAGAGAACAGGGCTTGGTTCTCATTTTAAGGATGTTTCTCCTAAAAAGTTTACAAGAGCAATGCTCACAGTTGCAATTGTTGCACAGCTGGGTTGAGCACAGGTTTTAAAGGTTGGGAGGGAGGGATCTCTTCTTGTGGGCCATGAGGGTTTGCTGATGGACACTGAGTGCCCTGAGAGAGGTTTTGGATGCAAGGCATTGATACTCATTCACCATGAGCAGTCCCACTACACAATGTACTCTCCAAGACATTGCAAATTTGGCTTAAGAGTTGAGATAAAGATGCCTTTCTAAGAGGTTTGGATGGAATTTTAGCCCTTCTTGCTCCAGATCTGCCATTCCTGGGCTGGGGGTTTGCTGGCAGCCTGACCAACTCTCTTCACACGGTCCTTTGTGCTCAGCTGGAGCAGGGCAGGCACCATCCTCCAAACAGGAGACCCCAAATGCAGTCTGGGCAAGCAATGACACTTCTGCTCTGCTTTGCAGCAAAATCTGTTCATCTTTAAGGAGTCATAAGAGCTGCAGAAAAATATCACAGAATCCTGTGATGGTTTGGGTTCAAAGAGATTTCATTCCAACCCCCTGCCATGGCCATGGACACCTTCCACTATCCCAGGTTGCTCCAAGCTCCATCCAACCCAGATTTGGACACTTCCAGGGATGGGGAAGCCACAGCTGCTCTGGGTAACCTGTGCCAGGGCCTCACCACCCTCACAGGGAAAAATGTCTTCCTGATACCTCATCTGAACCTGCCCTCTCTCAGTTTAACTCTCTAAAGACACATACTAAAGCAGCAAATGATTGCAAGCCAGCTCAGGAGCACCCCAGCACCCTGATTCTGTTCAGAATCATGTCAGTGAAATTCATATTAGAACCACACCAACAAGCAGTGGCCAACAACTGCTGCTTGCCACTGACGGTTGCACACGGGATCAAACTTTCAGAAATTCCCCATTTTTGTGAGCTTTCCCTTGAAACCTGCAGATTTAGCTGCAGGACATGGGAAGGAAATGCCAGGTTATTCTTCCCAGTGGCTGACAGAGAAGTGGAACAATAGGAATGGGTATTTTAGTCACTGGGTTAAAAATGCTTTTTTTCCCCCTGATAAAAATGAACTCGTGGGATTCTTTTTTGCTTCCAGAGCCCAGATGAATCCAGGAAGCACAGATCCTTCAATGCTGTGAGCTTTTTATAATATTTCTCTGAGCTCAGAATAAAAACAGAATAATCCATATCCAGTTGAATTGATTTTATCTCCAACGTTTGAATTTTACATCAAAACCTCATTTCTTTCATTGATTTTATTTTTGACCACTGGCACATAAGTGGATCTGGTTTAAGCAGCTTTGCTTGCCTGTTGTTTTACAATCCAACATTATTTTGTGCCTGTACCTCTGGTCTCTGGGGCCTGGCCATGCTCCCATTTATTAAAAATTCCCACTGGTTCCATGGTTGCAGAATGGGTGGAGGGAAGGGTTGGCACCCCAGGCTCAGCCCAGCAGGGTCATTGCCCTTGGGCACTGCAGCACCACCAAAGGTACCAATGTTTCATTTCTGGGCCCTTGCTGCTCCCATCACCTTCGCCTGAACATTCTTCTCCCCTCCAATCATAAAATTTCCACTTTTGATATTTTAAAAATCTTATTTCTCATAAAACTCCGAAGCATGAAGATTTCTTTTAAAGGGATATACCATTAATGTATCTTTATGATGTGCAGCTGATGCTCGCAGCATGGGCTATGACTTTTTTATGTTCCCTGCTTGTCCTTGAGACATTTTATTTTGACACCATATCCTTGCATTCTAAATTAAAGCATATTTTTATTATCTGTTATATGCCAGCAGACAGCAGTGCCTTAAAGCTGTTGTACAGCTCCTCACGTCCATCTCAGGCCACCTTCCCCTCTTCCCCTCCACTTCCCCCCATTGCTTCACCTCTCCAAAAAAAAAAGCCAGGATTGGGTTATCCATGCTGACAGCGATTTACAGTGCCCATTAACGGTCATATAAATTCCAGTGGATCAAGGAAGCTTGGAGTGGATGATATTCAGGCACAGCTAATAGCTCTGGGCTAATTGCCAATCTCGTGTTTCTGCTCCCCAGCCCCAGTGTTTACATCTCCAGCACAAGCAGGCAGTAAAACGAGTTTGGAGTCACCCGAGGAGCTGCTGGCTCCAGTAGCAGGCGGAGGGCTGGAGGTGGCAGTCACTTCCCATGTTTAATGTGAGCTGCTCCTCTCCTCTCCTCTCCTCTCCTCTCCTCTTTTCTTTT
>VWYO01011858.1:38140-67810 GCA_013400275.1 Rhadina sibilatrix | reverse complement strand
TCCTCTCTGGTTTTTTGGGAAGCAGTGGTGGCAGCTCGGTGTCATCACGGTTCTGCTCACGGCTTGAGGGAACAGCGAGGGGTTGGTGGCTTTGGGGAGTTCTGTTAAGTAACCTACGTAAAATCCACACGTTTCTTTTTGGAAATCAGTAGGTTGGAAGGTTGATTAATAGGGATGTTTGCTGGGGGATCCTTGTTGGCTTGCAGAGCTGGGTGAACGGGGGTATTTACCCTGAAATCTTTGCTGGTAAATAAACATCGGGTGTGAATTGCCAGAGGAGTCTGGGAATGGGGGCATTGCTGACTGTGGGACTGGGGAGCCGGCAGCAGCTCAGGAAGGGGCTCCCTTCTTTCCTCGGCTGCCAGCAGAGGGGCTGCTCGGGCAGGGTCTGGGATATCTGCGTTCTGAGCACTGCAGGGCCAGGAGGAGCACGTCCGTGTGCCTCAGGGTGCAGTTTAAAGCCTTCCCTGTGTCATTGGCTGCCTTCCAAGCCAAGACACCCTTTTTCTTTTTTTTTTTTTCTTTTTCTTCTTCTTCTTCTTCTTCTTCTTCTTCTTCTTCTTCTTCTTCTTCTTCTTCTTCTTCTTCTTCCTCCTTTTCCTTTTCCTTTTCCTTTTCCTTTTTCCTTTTTCCTTTTTCCTTTTTCCTTTTCCTCTTTTTAGGACATTAAAATTAATCCTCTCCAACATGCACACTCTTAATATTTGTGAGCTCATACCTTTCATATCGGTGAGGTCTGCCAATGCTGTTTGCTCTCAATTGATTCATCCTGCCCCGTGCCAGGGTGTGGGGGGGATTTGATTATGGCACAATTAAGCCTGACAGGGTTATCAGATGGCCCCTGGAGCAATTGTAAAGCACTTTCCATCTTTTGCAAGACAGGTAGATTAATCTTCTGAGGCTGCTTAGGTGCAAGAGCTGGCAAACCCACCTGGGGTGGGACTGCTGGGGAAGTGGGGAGGCGTAAGGGAAAGAGCAGGAGTCCCACCTGTGTCTGGGGTGGGTCACCTTCATGTTGTCAGGGCACACAAAGGTGACGCCACCCCCTTCCCAGACATCCAGGCTGCCCCATGGGCTCCTGGCAAGGATGGAAGCAAGCTGTGCTCAGCTCACAGAGGTGCAGTGCAAAGGCTGATGGATGTCACTGGCCACAGGCTGGGGGTGTCACTGCAGTGGCAAAATGGGATTGAAGTTTGCCCATCAGCAGTGCCAGCACGGCATGGACAAACCTTCCCCCCTGCACACTGGTCCCACGTCCTTCTGATCACATCTCAGCACAGAGAGTGGGCCAAAACTATTAATATCAGGTGAGAGTTTCATCCTCCCACCCCAACACTCTCTCCTGCTCCTCTCCTTCCCAGAATTTGCTGCTATCCCCAGGTGTTTGCTGACTCACTCAGTTCAGTGGCTTTCACTCCCCTCATGGCTCCCCAAAACATTTGCTTTGACTATTTGTAGAGTTGACCCGGCCCTCCTTCAATATTTGGAGAAAAAATGGGGTTTCTGCTACTTTTTTTTTTTTTTTTCCCAGAAACCATCAGCAGGGCTGAAATCCTCTTTATCTGAAATACTTGGACTGACTGAGAGCTGGGACTCTGGGAGGTGAATGTGTCAGACTGTGAAAGATTTGAAAAGTTTTGCCATCACAGCAACATGGCCATGAGTCCCTTCTGGGCCACTGCTGAGAGACAGCAAACCTGAAGATTTTTGTCCAAACTCTTTGCACTGCTTTTCCACTAAAGCTGTTAAAACATACATTGATTTTTTTTTTTTCTTACCTTAAAAACTCCAGAAATTAAAATAGAGGAGTGGCTACATGGGAGCATTGGGTTGCGCTGAATGACAGCTGCTGAAGCGTCACAGCAGAGTGACATCTAAATATCTATTTTTTCCTTCCTTTCCTCTTCTTATCTTATTATTTTGACCACTGGAACGACCAACACACCACCACAACATTATTTTGCACGCACAGATTTGCACTTCCCACCAGACAATCCACACACAAAGTCCACGTGAATGCTTTCCCACACAGGGCCCTCTCAGCAGCCCCTTTGCTCAGCCATATCCTGCACCCCCATCCCAAACTGCAGCTCCTGGAGGGCTCCTGAGACAACCAAACCCCCTGCCAGAGGAAATTGGCCATTTCCTCGGGGTTTTTTTTTTTTTTTTTGCAGGCTTTGTTTTTTCAGGTTGGACTCTTGATCTCCTTGGAGAGGTACAGGGGCTCAGGTGGGCAGCCAGGCAGGTCAGTCTCCTGACCCTTTGTTGGTGTCAGGAGAGGAGCCGTGGTGGGGAGGAGGGAGGGAGCAGGGACGTGCAGGACACATCTCTCCCCAGGCATTGGAAAGGAGAAGCAGCAAAACCCTGGACAACAAACGAATTCAGCTTTTCACTTTTGTGATTTTGCAGTAAACCCAAGATCAGTAAATTGATTTTTGTAGTAATAAAAGCTGAACGCTCATAACCCCCAAAGCGATAAACATTTTACTGCTGTTTAGAATTTATATTTTTATTTCCAGTCTTTTCCTTGGCAATGCCCTGAGGGGGAGGGTTTTACGTGCAAGCTCTATAAATGAACTGAGTGCAAATATTTTTATTTTCTGCTAAACATCAAAATTTTGATGCACCCACATGAGGCCAAATGCACTTCTTAAAAGTACAGTGAGCAGAGTAACTCGGCTGGGGTTTTTTTTCTGAAGGAAAATCATTACCAGCAAAAATTCCAGGCAACAGGCACTGGGCAAAACAGAATGGGCACAATAGCTACCAGTTTCTGATTTTGACCCTTTTGTTCCTTGAATTTGAGTTAGAATTAATCAGGTTGTTTTTGTGCTTAGGAGCCCTTGTATTTCCCACTCTGAGAAGAGAGGAGATTTGGAGGAGCCTCAAGAAGGATCATTCCTTTCCCTCTGGTTCTTGGGTCAGTGTTCCCTTGCCTAGACCTGAGGGTCAAGCCTTCTGCTGCTGTACCATAGCAAGGCTTGATGCCTCAGGCTGGGCTGATTTACACCCATGAGAAGCTGGTCCATCTTAATTGTGGTTAATAATTCCTAGGGGAGTGTGAAAAGAGTACATGCAAGGGTCACTTGGAGCCTTGGGATGGTGTCCCAGGGTTTTGAGGCTTAAAATAACAGTGCAGTGATGGATGAGGAGACCATTACAGGTGAATTTTAGAGATTTCTGAAATGTTTGAGCTGTAACTCTTCTCTCTCCACAGTCCCTGGTGGTCAGAATTCATGACAAAAAAAGTACTGGCTTTTAATGCAAAGGGATAAAAGAAGCAATACATATAAAGGATATTAAGGCTCTATAAAACATCCTGGAAATATTCCTTCTGTAAAATATATCCATAACACACATCAATGGCATCTCATGAGGTGACCCAAGTGATTCAGCACTTGGCTGCACAAGTGGTGTGATCATCACTCTCCCCCTGGCAGTAACCTCCTTGTGCCATGGAATGGCATCCAGGAGAAGATGTGCAGTGCTTTGTACAGGTGTAATTGAAGGCTGGGAGTCCCAGAGGCCAGATTTTGGTGCACTGTCTCAATCATGGCCATGTCTCAGAAAACCTGATGTGGGCAGCAACCTCGTTTGTGGCCATTCTCAAATTCCTCCACTCTTGCCTTGAGCCCTCAAACCTTGCCATTTGCACTCTCTTTTTATTTCCACTTTTTAAGATCCACTTCTGTCCTTCACCAGCACAAAAATGGGAGAATGGGAGATGGAGAAACTTCTGCTTGGCACCAGCTCCTAAATTGCCTTCTCATCCATGAATCCCCACCATGAGCCAAGCTTAATGAATCAAAATGTTAATTAAAACACACATAAATCCAGCAGCCCTGGATAGGTGATGCCTGGCCCCCTCTGCTACTCTGAATTCCTCCCCCTCATCATCACCAGCATCTTCTGGCTCTCTCCTTCATTAGTCTTTATTTGATGATTTAATACCACTGTTAGTCAAAAATTACCAGCTCTAGCGTGCACACACAGCAAGCTGCAAGTCAGGGCTGTAAAACATGAGGCAATTCATGCTGCAAAGATGTCACACAACTAAAGAAATCTGTCCCTCATCCCCACTGAGGACTGAAGGGACACAGAGATCTGAAATCCTGGGCAGTACCCATGGACAGCACTTGGCTCTCGTAGGAAGAAAAGCAATATAACTGTCAGGTAAAATGGAATAAAAAGTAGCTTCTTTACAATGAAACTGAGTATCCTGGGCTGAAAGAAAAGCAAAAATCATAGGACTGGCATTTAAATGTGTTTTCTTCTCATGAGTGGACAGTTTCAGCAAGAATGATGGACTGCCTTGGTAGAAACCAATCCCAGCCATGGGCTGAGGAGCTCTGGGCTGAAAACAAAGCTCTGGGTTGATGTGTCCCCTCCAGGTGCCTTTTCCTGTCCATCAGCATTCACTCAACATGCTCCTATCAGCCTGAATTTTGGGGACCCAGCATCAATCACCGTGAGGAGAAGTGTTTGACACGGCAGCCTCTGGGTGGGCTCAGAGCAGTTGCTTTTCTTTGGTAATTAAGGAAGATTACACAAATGATTAAGCCTTTATTTACCATTAATGACTGGAGTTTACTGAGCTGAGGCACTGACCTGTCAACCCCACAGACTGGGGACTCACCCTGAGCACCAGGAGCCAGAGGAGCCCTCGAGCAAGCACAGAATTAGGGTTCAAAAAGGGACTTTTGGAGAAGGCTGGGTGCTTACAACCCTGGCTAAAGCTCTTGAGCTGCCAGTGGTGCTGCTGCAGCCACTGCCTTTTCTGGGATTGCCCTGGGATGCTGAGCAGCAGGGCATATGTGAAATGTCCCAGGCACTGACAGTTAACACACACACAGGCTTGTGCACCAGATAAAGGAGAGAAAACACCTCCTTGAGAGAAAACACAGGGTTTCTGCCTCTGCCATCCTTCATCTCTGTTGACTCCTGATTGCAATCTCCCAGCCTCCTGGGTGGGTGGCTCCCAGCTGCCATCCCTTGGTCACAGGACTTCCAGAGACACTTTCTGCAGGGTAGAGCAGCCTTCTCTGCAAACCAGGTCCTCATCAAGGTTCCCCACAGACTGTGTGGGTTTTAGTGGGGGAGACAGCTGGTTTTTGTTGGGTCCTAGTGGTGGCTCCAACAGGGACATGGCACACCCTGGGCCACTCTTCATCTCTGCTTTCTCTAAACATCTTTCTGCACTGTGCAATGTAACATAAAATAAAATAAAATAAAATAAAATAAAATAAAATAAAATAAAATAAAATTGCAAATGCCTTTCCTTTGGCTTTGAGCGAGTGAAGTGTTTCTGGATCAAACCCAAATATTCAAAGTCTTGCTTTCTGACATCCAAAGAAATCCAGAGGGTTTTCTTTTGGAAGAAAGAGGAGGAGAATTGAAAAGTGGTCTGCCAGGTTAAAGAATGGTGAATGTGGGGGGTTAAAGAAGAAAACACCTTTAAAATTTAATTGTTTAAGACTAAATGCACTGAACAATATGCTGGAAATTTTTTGTCAATCAGACAAAGGTTTGGATGAATTTGTCCTGCCTTTGCCCCACCATCAGTTTCCACTCCTGGACCATTAGTGCTGCCAGGGACCTGCCTGTGGGTGGGGATAAGAGGCTCTGCTGGAAAACTTCTCATCTCCCCTCTTCACACAGGAAAAAACCCTCAGATCTGTGCAGCCCTTCAGAAACAAGTCCCTTTACCTGGCTCCTCCATGCCACTGGTCACTGAGGGGTGTTGGGATCCCCCCATTCTGAGCTGCAGGAAAGCTGCTGAGCCTCAGTCAAGGATGGATTGGGTGAACAGGCACAAAATCTTCCATTAATGGCCAAATCCTGCTGCCAGCCCAGACAGCTGGAGGGCTGCACGTGTGCCAGCAGGGCAGGACTCACTGCCCAAAATAGCTTTGGGGTTGATGCTTCCAGGGCTCGACATTTTCCGAGGTGTTGGGGCAATGCTTTGTTCTGACACTCTGCCCTCCCCAAGAACCACTGCAGGGACCAAACAAGCTGCAGGGAAATCGATTGGAAAACTCTCTCTGTCCCCCCCAGACTCTCAAGCCCATGTAAGCACATCCCCACAGTACTGTCAGTAGCTGCCTGCAGCGACAGCAGAGCAGGGCTCTCACTGAAAAGCAGAGATTTCAGGGATTTCCTTCACTCCTGACCCAGGCAGGGCCAAGGCTCTCTGGGATTGTGTTACTGGGAGTCATTTTCATTTGATCACAGTGTTGGGAAGGGTTTAAATTCAGACTGCTTCCATCCTGTCTTTCTGATTTTATTTCTTTAATAAAAACAAAAAAAATCTTAAATGGAACATTTGTACCCCCCAGTCCTTGGGTGTCAGGAATCTCTCCTAGGATTTTTATAATGCTGAAAAATCATAGAATCATAGGATGACAGAATGGTTTGGGTTGGAAGAGACCTTAAAGACCATCTCATTCCAACTCCCTGCCATGGGCAGAGACACCTTCCACTATTCCAGGCTGCTCCAAGCCCCATCCAACCTGGCCTTAAACACTTCCAGGGATGGGGCAGTTACAGTTTCTATGGGAAGCCTATGACTCACCACCCTCAGAGGAGAGAATTTCTTGTTAATCCTTGATCTAAATTTATGTAAATGTCCTGCAATCCATCCTTTGGGACAGGGATCCACCACAGTCCTCATCCACCAACAGCAGAGGATAAAGGGATCAACCACTTCCAAACCACGAGGACCAGCATCAACAATTAAGTGAGAATTGCTTTTCATTATTTCTCCACAGCCTTGGGGTTTTTGTCCATCTTCAGGAGTGGGGTGAAGCTGCAGGGACAGGGTTTCTCTATCAACCCAGAGACACAAACCTGCTGGGATTCACACCCATACCCAGCTCCTGTCAGAGCAGCAAAGTGGCCAGCACACAGAGATGGGGGAATAAGATTATGGAGAAAGAAAAGGGCTCCACTGCACCCAGATATAGATTAATAAGTGAACCATTCATCTGATAGGGACACGAGGGAAGTTTGCAGGTATTCAGCCCCGCTACAATTCAGTAATACCACTTGGCTTTATCTCTTGCCCGAGTAACACAAACATTTATGGAATTACATTTTAAGGCTTTTAAAGGTGTATTTAGGACGTGTTCCCTTTGAAGTGTTATCTTTGCAAGCTCTCATACTCTGATAAAGGCCGTGCTCAGCTGCCTCGCAAGGAGCGCTCGGGAACTGTCGGTTCGGAGATTTTTCACTCTCTTTGGGCAGGACAGGGCAGCCTTCCCAGGGGCTGTGCTTTGCCTCATGCCACTGGCATTTGCCACAGCCCTTTCCCAGCAGAGCCACGCTGTTTGCAGGAAAGCAGCAGTGGGAGGTCTGCTGTGGTGGGACCGGCGGTGTGGGGCAATCCCTGGAGATGGGCGACGTCCTCGGAGGCTGTGGAGCTTTAACTCAAGGAAACAAGAGCCCTGGGGGTTTTGCTGCCTGTGTGCTCCACTTCCCTCCCTGGGAACCTTCAGGAGAAGGGAAAGAGCGTGGCGAAACAAATGACTTCATTCCAGGCTGGTTCCAGTTAGCATCCCCATCCCTCCTCCCAGCCCTGCCCAGAGATGAAGACATTGCTCAACAGCTCATCACTCACCGGCAGCTCCGAGCAGGCAGCCAATGCACAGACCCCAAGCCTCATCCCGCAGGCAGAAGACTTGACCCAAAGCTCCTTGAGACCCGTGGAAAGGCTCCAGTGGATTTCTATGGGTCTTGGATCTCAGCAAATGTTGGCAAACTCCGCCAAAGCTAATGGGAGCGTTGCTGGCAGCACAGACTGACGGGTCAAGCAAAGGGAGAAAATTAATTTATCAACCAAGAGGATTTGTCTTCCCTTGAAGTTTCCAAGGAGTTTCTTAACAGGATGCTCATTAACATACCTCTGAGGGAGGAGGGACACCTCTCTGCATGCCATTTGAAATACCAACAGCTCCAGATTGGCAGTGGCCACACGGCAAACAGCTCAAGGGGGTGGGAATAGCTCTCCCCATCCCCTCTGACCCTTTTCTGGTCCTCCCCAGCTCCATGCAGGCTGTCTTGCTCCTGACCTCCACCCTCGACTGGAGCCGAAATCTTGGTGCTGGAGCTGGGCCATGATCACTCCAGTCCTGCTCAACTGCCTTTTTGGAGTTGCTTTCATTCATTTTCTCCACCCCAAGCACCCCCCCCAACCTCCAAAATCACCATGCACAGCTTGTCTGAACGTGTGCCGAAGCCGATAAGCTTTTGGCAACCTCCAGAATAAATTGCTTTAATAAAAATGAAAACCATTTTGAGGGGGGAGCAGGGAGGGAAAGGAAGCAAAAGCAAATACAAAAATAACGTGCAGGCAAGGGGCCATGTGATCACCTGGCAGGAAGAGGCATTCCCAAATCAAAGCATAAATCATGGGGCTGGGAGCAGCCAGGCCAGCGTGGGGGCAGGCAGCAAAGCCCTTCACTCCCAGGTTCACATTCATTGCTGCAAAGAGCACGCAGCGGGTGTTGCTTTCCCCAGGTGATGGAGAGGAACGTGCTAAAGCACCTCCCAAAAGGAGCTGTGTGAGGGGCAGGCTCCTGGGGGGCACCCAGGAGTGTGTGGCTGCAGTGGTTTTACTGGGGTGGGCGTGCTCAGAGCCCTCCAGGCAGGATGGGCAGATGTAGGGGAGAGGGGAGGTTTGCAGGATCCACCCCCCAGCCACCCCTGTGTGCCAAGCTCCCTCCCATCCCACAGCAAGGCAAGGGGAGCCCGCAGCAACCCATGCCTGGAAGGTTCTGAATTGGAGCCCTTGTGGGGGAGAAGCTGGCACACCAAATCTAGCACATTCCACAAAGGAGTTTTCACACTTGGAGAAGAATTTTGCAGAGGTTCTTTTAAATACTTGGGATGATGTTGTCTTTATCTGTGCTCAGGAGGAAGAGACACAAATCCCAGCCGTGGCACAGCCGTGTGCACCAAGTGCCATACTTGATGCAGAGCTACTGCAGATTGCCTAAAAGTTATCACCCACCCCTGCAAACCAAATAATTGGGTCTTCTAGGGTTTTTGCTAAAAAAAAAAATAAATTATTTATTTAGAGATTGGTGAAGAACCAGTGGAGGATTAGTGGATTAGATGCTCCACAGTTGGTTTGATATTTGCTTTTTCCACTTCAACTGGACACAGGCAGATCATCTCATTCCTGCTTTTTATTGTGGCATGAGCACTTTGCTGCTGGCTTTCCATCATGGGAAAGAGGAGAAGGAAACAGAGAAAAAAACCCAACTTTGGCACTTTCAGGGTTCCTATGTTGGGTACTCAGGTGCTGCCACACTGCAGATAACACATCAAGGAGAGCCAAGGAGAGCTATGGAGCATCTTTCTTTCCAAGGATCTGTGCCAGAAACGAGGTTCAAAATAAGTTTTCTTGTCTTTAATACTGATATATCATTGATTAATTAATTACAGAGGGATAAATGGCATAGTTGTGTGTTATGGGGAAACCATTCAAAGCCTAAGAGCTGTCATCCTTCCCCAGCTCTTGAGACCAGGAGCCTTTCCAGTGAAAAGCTTTGCTAAAAAAGCAGTTCAGAAAAATGTTTACTGCCAGAGTTTCTTCAACTGACATTTGCATCTTCTGCAATTCTCAAACTCTGTGCAATTTGAGCCATTTTCATGGGACTATAATTTATGGGAGGGGTTATGCCTTCACTTCTCAGTGTCTCTGAAAAAAAAACAAAAAAACAAAAAACACAAAAGCATCTTTTGCTCTGAAATTCACACCTAATTTTTTACTTCTTTTTGGCCAGGGGAGGAGGGAGGGGCAAGGGAAAATGGATATTGCAGGAGACAGAGCAGAGATGGAGGAGTAAGAGACAGGAAGGAGCATTAAGTGCAGAGTTTCTCAAACTATGGCTCATGACCACTTAAAAGAGAGCCAGGATGTGTCAGAGGACAGCAGGGTCCTCCTTGGTTTAGCCAAGAGGGAGCCAGCTGAAAAAAGACCTGGCTCCCCTCTACCCATAGATAAAAAGATGAATTTTGGGCAAGATTGGCATCCTGGCCCAGCCTGGATGGGAATGCAAGTTGGAAGAGGGGCTGCCTGGCTGTCCTCCATCCCTGGGCAGTGGGAGCCAGCTGTGAACTCCCCCTACATGTTCTCATGGTAGAGAGGAAATGGTTACAAAACCCTAATTGCATTAATCTCCTCCTTGCAGAAGGAGGGGAGGGCAGGGGTGAAGAGAAGAACCCCAACAGTTCAACTCATTTGTGTATCCCCAGCCTGGGCTGAGCCGCTGCTGGCTGAGAGCTGAGTGGATGAAGATGGATGAGTCAAAAAAGGAACATTTTTGTAAAGTTTAAAAGTGTTTGTTTCAACTTTTGGCACAGCACACCCAGCCCTCAGCATCCTCAGCAGGGAGCCAGGCACCCTGAGCTCTGCAAGCCACACCACCCACACACAAACAACTTTTTTCAGGGTATAAAATGTTTAAACATTTGTTTATTGGCAAAAAATGTGAGCAACAGGAACGGGTGAATTTAGGTGGGATCACGAAAACTTACAACATGTTTCCTGACTGGAGAAGTTGTGCCAAAGCCTGGCATCGACAGCTGCCCTCCCACCAGCCCTTTGCACCTCACTGAGAACAGCTGCCACCCAGCCTGGTGATGTCTTTGTACTCTCCTCCTGCACGTTCCCAGCACCTTGGAAGGCAAGAGCTGCACACCCAGGGCATTTGCAGCCCAGATGGTGAAGGTTGGAGAAGGTGAAGGGAAACTGAGCCGGAGTGGAAAGGACACATCTGCTTCTCCTTCCAGCTGAGAGAAAACCCTCACACCTGGCTGCCCTTTTCCCAGCTGATCTGGTTTTGTATCTCTCAGTAATGGAAATTCAAGGCAGCTTTTTCTGGGCATGTTTCTGAGATCTGTGGGTGACCTCCAGGGTTAAAGCATCTCTCCTTCACCTGCACCCTGTGTCGCCCAGTGCCACCCCATGCAAATCCAGGAAGAAGTGGCACAACCACAGCCCACAAAGGCTGCCTTTGTTACTTAGTGTAATTCAAGTGCTTATAGCACCAGAAAACTACTGGCTTAGCTAAGCCTCTCCTCGTCTCACTTTTACAGAGCCTTTCCACCTCTTCAAGGTGAGAAGAGCACCCAGCAACCTCCTTGCCCTGGCCCTGCAGGTAATGATGCTCCATCCCCCGGGCCCAGCACCCAGCGCTGCCCAGGGTGACCAGAACCCTCCGAGTTTGTGGACTCCCAAATCCTGACCCGGGCGATGTCCCGGGGCTGTGCCCTGCGCAGGCAGCTGCAGGCAGAGGAGGTGTTTCGAAGCCATCGAGCAGCCTCTGGTGGAAGCTGCCTGCTATGTGTGCGCTGCCTTCCGTGCCCGTCCTGCCAGAGCCCGCGCGGTATTCCTGGGGATGGGGCAGCCCATCGAGGGAATATTTCCTCATCTCATCGCAGCACCCGGCTGGTAACGTTGATCTACCTCCCCCTTTATATTTTTGCCTTTGTTTCTGTGTCTGCTGAGGAGCAGCGTCTGCCCAGCGATGCTGTTCCCATGTGCTTGTTCTTGCTGCAGGAACTCTTTTGGGTTTGCTCTGATGGGGTTTGATGAAAAGCCCAAGAGGATCAGGCTGTGAAGTGCCCTCAGCCTGACGTGTGAGGAGTGACAGGACTGGGAGGAACAGCTTCAAACTGGCAGAGGGTGGGGTTAGATTAAATATCAGGGAGAAATCCTCCAGGTGCTGGCACACGTTGCCCAGAGAAGCTGTTTGCCTGATCCCTCATGCCTATGAGTTATTGCTAATGACGTGGGGATGCTTTTGTCAGCACCCTAGTGGGCTTTAACAGCACCCTCACCTGGGGGCTCCATCCACATCCATGGCCCAGGAGCCCATTTCAGCCCAGCACGAGGCTGTCAGCTCCTGTCCCAGGGATGCTGGTCCCCAGCTCTGGCCTTGTCACCATGAAATCACCTGGGGACTTGGGCTCTTGATGTACCAGCACTTGATCTCCAGCTCTGCTCTGTGCTCAGGGACTGTCACCCAGCCCATAGGGAACATCTCCCCTGGATGCCCTTAGTGCCCTGGAGTCTCCCCTTCAATGGGATCAAATAATGTGCTTTCTTCCCTGAAACAGGGAGGTTTTGGGGTTTTTTCCATTCTATTGATCCTGTGGAGTGATGGATAAGCTGCATCCATAACAGATGTTAATTTTGTTGACCAGCTTTTTCTGAAAGCCTAACTTGCTCTTGTCCTTTCCTTTGGGGTGGGGGTCAGTATGACTCAGCTCTGGGGATGAGTTCTCTCACCATCAGAACACTTTCCCCATCACATATCCAGAAGATAGGTTGGAACCTATTGAAGGACCTTCTTGTCTTGCCCAGTAAAGGTGCTTTGCCATCTCTCTGGCTTTCCAGCTGCAGCCACCTGTCTTAGTCTTGATCAAATAGCATCAGTGGAATTGCATTTCTTTTCTTATTTTATTGTTTTCCTTCTAGAAAGAGGACTTGGGTTTTGTTTGTTTTTTTTTTTTTTCCAAGTCTCTAGATGTAAAGAAATCCATTCCTGCCCAGACCTTTTGGCTCTTCAGCCAGGAAGCAGACAACACTTGGTTTCTGTGAGCAATGTGTGTGATCATCAGTAAAAACCTGCAGACAAGAGGAGGTTATATGGAGATGATTCCCAGAAATGTCCATTCTGCCTTCTTGTGCACCAGCACAACACTTCCAGACAGCTGCTCTGCCTCAAGCCTCCTCAGACCCACAAGCAGCTGCTCCCATTCAGCCTTTCTTTTGTTGTTTCTCTCCTCTATGCTGCAGACAGAGCTGCCACAGAGCTGTTGGAGGCAGGTGTGGGATGGTGTCAGTGCCCCCCATGGCTCAATGCCCCAGTGTCACTGCTCGGAGGTCTGGCTGCTGCAGGTGATCTCCCCAAACCCCACAGCTCCCAGTTACCCCACTGCCCCACCCATGGTGTCACCGGGCTGGTCTGAGCAAGGATCTCCCTTCCATGTGGTTGCCATTAATTCCACCACCGCAAGCACCAGCCTGAGGTGTCAGGCCATATCAAGCACTCGATCTCAAATTGTCATATCCGACAATAAAACAAAGGGCTCGAAAGGAACAAGTGAATATTAAGGCCAAGAGCTTCCCTCTGCCCATTGCAGGTGGCTCATAGTCAGGCTTGGATGGAAAACACCCCCATAACCTTGTGCTGTGTCCCTCTCGCAGAGGAATGAGTCAGGAATTTCATGCACGTAGAGCAATCACCAAACAGCCCCTACAGGTCTGCCCGGGACCACGGCTTGCCGAGCAGCTGCTTGTTTACCTGCCACCCATTTCCATAGCATGGGTGTGCAGCCACATTCCTGGGAGCCCCAGCTGCTCCCACCTGCCCGACCTGTCCGTCAGCGGGAGCAAAGCTCAGAGCCACGGGTTGAGAGATGCGACTGCCACAGGGAAACACTGCCAAGGATGCTCAGTGCTCTGCTGGGATGACTGAGGAGCCGGCTCAGCAGCTGGGGTGTAAGGCAGCGTGGTAGCATCACTGCCGCTGGATGGAGGGGACTTTACACGGGCAGAGGGTCTGAGCTGCTGGCTGGACACCGAGCTTGGGGGATGCGCGGCATGGGATGACTCAAAAGAGGAGCAGCTCAGCCTCCGTGCTCCAAATCCCCTTTCAGAGGAGCTCTCCCTATCCGCTGGCTCTGGAAATGTCGCAGGGAAACCAGCCTCCTCAGGTTACGTGTCCTATTAAGCAAGAGGGACGCGTCCCTCCCGAGCCGGAGCCGCGCTCGGAGGTGGCTGTGCCAGCGCAGCAGGGCCCCGCTGGCAGGGCAGCTTTTGGCAAAGCAGGATGTGTTGCCTGGGTCCCAGATACGTCGGCAACAACTTTCTGTTCCTTTCTATCACTTCCAGGCTGATGGGGAGCAAGTGCATCTCTTGGCTTTTCCCTGGAGCTGCTGCTGTCTGCAGCACTGCGGGGGAAGGCTGTCCCTGCCCAGCTTGGGCAGGGGAATCCGTGCCAGCATTTTCCTCGGGGGATGCTGAAGTGGCTGCACTTCAAAGGCTCAGGAAGTGTCCATTTTGCCTTCGGCTCCACCAGCCCACGGTTTAGGGTGAAAGCTGCTTGTGTCAGCAGCTGGAGCTGGGAGGAAACCGGGCTAAGCCAGGGCTGCTGGCCAGGATCGGCACCCAAGTCACCCAAGCTTTCCTCACCGGTCCCTACAGCATCTCCAGCCGCTCCAAAGTGCCCTCAGAAGAAAATCCAGGATGATCATGGACTTTCATCCTGCACTTGAAGCAGCCATCTGTGTCAATCTGGGCATGTCCCTTTCCCTCTCCTGAGTGTCAGGGCTGGGGCTTGTTGAGTGCCCTGGGCTGTGTCACCCTAGTTTAATAGGATGCTGCTGCTACTCCTGTCACTTTTCTCTTTCTTCTCAAATAGTGCCAAGTTGTATAAAAAAAACCTTCCCATCTTAATGCTGGATGAATTATTTAAGAGGGTCTGTTTGCTAATATGATTGACTTCAACCAACAGCGCAGGTTGAGCTGTAATTATGGGAAAACAATCAAATCTCTATCTGGGTTCACACCATACTGGTCTTGCCACTTTTTTGTGTTACAGCAGAACCTGTTGGGCAGCTTTAGCCGAGCTGAGCCTCCTTTCTGCTGCTGGGGCAAAGAAACGCAAACCAGTAGAACCAGTCAGGCCGCAGGGAGAAATTACGGCTTATTGTCTGTGCAAGTTCACCCACACTGCTCACTCCTGCCTCCCGCGTCCCAGATGACCGTCTGCTGATCACCACCTCAGCCGAGCTCCAGGAGCCCGGGCAGGGACACAGGCACAGCCCTCCGAGGTGAGTACTGTGCTTGCCCTGATTTCCATCTGTCCCCCAGCATCCCGGGCAGTGCCGTGCAGCTGGGAAGGGAGCTGGCGTGGAGAGCTGCCCAAACCCCGCTCAGCAGCGCCGGGAGAGCTGTCACCGGGTGCCGGCAGACGGAGCCTGCTGCAGCTCCCGTCTGACGGGCACAGGTTGGTGTGTCACGGGTTTTTGCTTGCTCCTCCGTCCCCTCTCAGAGTTTGTGGAGGAAATTTGGGTTTGTGTGGCAGCTGGGGAGCCGATGGTTTGTGGCAGAGGGGCAGCTCTGGAGGATCGGTGGGAGTGGATCTGAGCCCGCCCGGGCTGCGCGGAGCTGCCCGGCCACGACCCCGACCCCGGGGCTCTGCTCTTAACAAAAACCTCTCCTCTGGCGTTTTCCACCCGAGCGTGAAAGGTAATGGGATATCCCTGCGATCTGAAGTGCTGAGAAATGGCATCCAGCTCCGCTTAGATGGAGTGAAATAGCTGTGAAGGGCCAGAGCAATTTGTGGGTGTCAGGTCTGTGTGATTATCGGGGAGGCCAGTTGTGTTTGCATCCAGCAAGGGGGGACCAGAGACAGGAACAGAAAACTTCTCTGAGCAAACATCCAGCAGTGTGACAGCCACGGGGGAGCAGAGCTCCCACCTGTGGGGCTGTGTGGGATCCAGGATGTGCCTCTCCTGGGCAGGCAGCACCTGGCTGTTAGTGCTGGGTGCTGGGGAGGCATCAGCCCCTTCCACACCGGATCCACCTTCCATGCAGCATCTCAGACAGCCCTGACCTGCACCAAGCCATGCACATGCTGGGCAGTAAACAACTTCAAATGGAGTTGTGGGTCTCCCTTCCCACCCCATTTCACACCTTGAACTCATCTCTCTTCCCAAAGCTGGGAACAAATTTGCTGCTTTTTTCCCCTCAGTGGCAGCTTGGAGCTGGATTGTGGTGACCCCTGCTAGCGAGGCAAGGTGGCCATCTGTCCTCACTGTGTCCCTTGTGGGACATCCTGACAGTGCCCTCTTGGGCTGTCCAGATACCTTCCTGCAGGCAGTATAAATATCCAGAGAGGCTGAAGCTCACTGGGATCCCAGCAGCCCCAGGCACAAAGTGTGATGCTACCCAGGGCTGGCATCCTCCTGCCCTGTCTTGAATTCAGGAGGAAGGAAGTGATGGTGGTGGGGTTGCTGCAGGGGAGAGACTGTCCCCACACACACACACTACCTCCCTGCAAAGGGGCTGGTTGCTGTGGGTTGAACTGTCCCCACTGCCTGCTCCTTGTCCCTTCTGCTGGGACAGTGCCACGATGGGGAATGTCCTGAGAACACTTACAGAGGAGATGACCACAGATCCTCCCCTGGAGGATACGGGGCACTGATGCCCTGATTCAAAACCTAGCCTAGGTAGCAATGTGTCCCCAACACCAGTGTGTCACTGGGAATTTGGGACATCCAGAGAGGCCTCAGTCTATGAAAATGCCTGGCTCTGTCTGTCCCAGCTGCTGGACAGCACAACATGGGGCTGAGTTAGTAAGACTCATCCTTGGTGCTGCAGCAGGGCTAAACACCCAGGAGGGTTTTGCAGGGCTAGAGCTTCCTAGCACATTTCTCCTTTCTTAAATGGTGCTGAAGAGAAAAGCTCATCCTCTCCAAATCTTCTGGGGGTATCCAGGGATATCTCCATACCCAGGGGAGAGAGAGCTGGGGTTTTTTTTTCCATTTGCATGGCTGTTATCTTGACTCAGGATGCCCATGCACCCCTCACAGAGCAGGAGCAGAGGTGCCAGTTGATGGAAGTGTGGTGGGGAGGAATTTTCATGCCCATTCTCCCACACCAGACCTGCTTTCCCATGCAGGAGCAGGAATGATGAATTCCCCATGTCAGAAGCAGTGTGGGCTCTGAGCCATGCTGCTGGGGATGTCTCCTGCCGTGGAGGAGAAGAGAGTGAGCCCAAGATGCTCTCCAGGCACCATGAGCAGCACAACAGGATCACAAGCAGAGGGTGGGGTGATAAGCACCATGTGTCAGAGATTCCCAGGGCATTCTCCTGCCACAATTCCAGGGGCTCTGGAGCTGGGGGTGACAGTGGAAGTGTTTTGGATGGGCAGTGACCACGTGCCTCTAATCCCAACAGGGCCTTGAGCTATTCCTGAGCCTCACCACTTCTCAATTAAACCACCCGAAAAAGGCGATAATGCCTCATTACCCACTTCCCAGAGCATTTTGAGGTGCTAATTGAGTAATGTTTATAGAACCTGTGGTTACCCCGAGATGCACAGGTAGATAAGTGGATACTTTTAATCAACTTCTGAATCCTCCTGTGGGGAGACAGGCCTGCCCACAGATCTGCCCAGAGCCCACCACACTCTGGGGAGCATCATGGCATGGCTGGTGGCTCCAAATGTCATTTGTCCTCAAGTGGGGAGCAGAACTAACATTTGCTGTTAAACCTCAGCAAAGCAGCAGGAGCTGGGGAGTGGGAGGACAAAACCTCCCTCCCAGATGGGGCCAGTGCAAGGAGAGACCCCCAGACTGCTCACCCTGCTATGTAAAAGCCACTCAGATTCCTGGGGATATTCAAGTATTGCAGAGGACCAACAGCTCTGGGTTTAGTGATCCTGCAAGCCCAGGGCAGCCAAGACTCTGTTGGGAGGAGGGATGTCCCTGTTGCAATGAGTAACAAGGACTCTTGGGGGGAAGAAGGCCTCTTAAGCAGAAAGGAGGTAACGGAACAGAACTCAGGTTGGGGGTTAGTGATTGCCACAGCAGCTGGGAAAGCAGAGGCTGCCTCCACAGGGCCAAGGTGGTGGGGGAGAAATTGAGCTGCTGAGTTTGTGATCACCAGGGCTGCTCTGTATTATGGCAACAGAGACTTTATGGGGTAGAAGTAAATCAGTGTGCAGGTTGGGACTTGAGGCTGGAGCTGCATCTTGGAGGGTTTGCTCCAGCTCAGCTCTCCCTGCAGTGGGACACGTCTGTGCACACGTGAGCGCAGCATCTCCCTGGTGCTGCTGATCCTGTTGGACTGGTTCAGGGGGCTGTGACCAGCACCAGTCCCCACAAACCCAAAGGGCCATTGGGGCAGGTCACAGCCGTGCTGCAGCTGCAAATCACCCGAGTGGGACCTCCATGCAGCAGCCAGCAGAGGCAACCCTGGGGCTGGCTGCAAACCGGCCCCTGGGCTGGTGGAGCAGCACGGAGCAGCTGCTCTGCTCCAGGGAGGATTTTCAGGTTGTGTGAGGTAGAGGAAGGCACCAAATCCTCCTCCCTGGAGAGTTAGGAGCCAAGGCTGCTCCTCTTGTCTCACTTGTTGGGAGGTAATTTTGCAATCTGGCAGCCCACGTGCAGCACCCACAGCAAACCCAGCACGGTGGAGAGCAGGCACTGGGCTCCATTTCAGGGCAGTCTGTGCCATGTTAAGTCATGCAAATAAATAAATACCCAGAAAAAAAAATTTAAAAAAATTCCCTCAACGTACCAAAAAAGCCCTCTTCAAATTGCCAAGCAAAGTACATCAGCAAAGAGCAATTAGCTCCACACTGGCCTGTGAAATACTCCTGGCACTGCAGATTTTCCATGAGTGATCAGGCAGTTTTTCTGAGTACAAACTTGTTTTATAATTCTAAAATTAGACCAGGAACATAGTAGGGTAGCCAAGGAAAGAAAGTTTGGCTGGTCAAAGCATCTCTGCCTGGCAATCGCTGAGAGAAAGGTGTGTGACATCAATCCAGCCTGGAGCTGAGCAGCTCCAGCACTGCTGATGGGGAAATATCTGGTGGTAAATCCATTAAGCTTCACTGATCCCACAGTATCAAAATGTCACAGTCTTGCCTTTTTCTTTTCTGTCTTTTTTTTTAATGACTTAAGCTCATTTAGCTAATGAGCTGCTTTATCCTCCTGAAAAGAGACAGGGCTCAGGGTAGGGATGTGCTGTGGCTCACTGTGAGTGTGGCAGGCAGGGCTGGGGATGGTATTGAGAAGTCAGGAACTCCCTGGGGATCAAGGAATGGGGGTTGGCTGTGCTGTCAGAGCCAGCTGTCCAAGTCCACCCCTTCCCCAGGCCCCTCAGATGGGACAGAATATAACCTCCCTGCTGCTTTTCCTTTCCCCAGCCACAACAGGAGCATCCTGCCCAAGGAGCAATGCCATTGGTACCCAGCAGATGCTGGGGGTTGCTCCAGCCCCGTGCATGAGAGCAGACATCCCAGGGACCCTGTGCCCCAAACTGGAGCCCTTGTCCCACCCTGAGCTGAGCATCGAGGGATGCAGAGAGCAGGTGAGCAAAGCCACAGCAGTTAACAGCTCACCCCAGTCTTGGGCTTTACAAACCCCCCAGATTTAGGGGCTGGATGAGGAGTTTGCCTTTGGTCCCCGGCGCTGGGGCTCCGTTTGCAGAGGGCACCCATCACTTTGAAATACAGCCGGCCCTGCCGGGATGCCAAAGGGCTGCTCCAGCCCCGCCACGGGGCCGCGCCCGGCACCAGCGGCTCTATTTCACACTGACAGCTCTGCAAGGGGCTCGGGGCTGTAAATGAAATCCCTGTCTCAGGCACTGAGCTCCACACTGAGGCACTCTGTGGTCTGGGCTTCAGCAATAAATCTCCCTCAATAAATCCTCCGGAGCAGGGTAGAGGGGCAGGGAGCTGAGGCTTCACGCCTTCACCCATCCACAGTGGGGGAGAGGGAGCAAAGCTGAGCCCCTCAGGGAGCCTGGGCTGTCGGTGGGGCTGTTCTGCTGCAGCAGAAGGCTGAATCCTGGGGAAAGACACATGGGGAGCGACGCTCATGAAGGATTTCTGTTACCATGTGTGCGCACAGACGAGACCCGAGGTCCTGGCCAGGTTTGCCAGAGAGCGGCGGTTCCATCTGCAGGCAAAGAGAGGTTCTGGCATCCCAAAAAGCACCAAAACTGGCGATTTTCCCCTGCTGATTGGATCTGCAGCTGGGCTGGCACATGGTGGGAGGCACGGGGGCAGCCCAGGTGCTTGGTTCCCGCTCACCTGAGGGCTCCGAGGAAAAGAAAATCAGGAGTAAACCCAAACCCTAGTGGCACCACAGCCTCAGCTGTGCATGGAAGGTGAAGCTGCTGCCCACACCCCAGCCCCAAATCCTGATCTGCCGGGCTCTGCCTGCAGCACTGAGTCACAGCTGCAGGGATCCAGATCCAGCACCAAGCACCTGGGCTGCCCCCGTGCCTCCCACCACGTGCCAGCCCAGCCCTACCTCCCTGAGCAGAGGCTGGCACCTGGCCCAGCCAGGGTGTCACCTTCCCGGGGTGGCTGAGCTGAAGCCCTGTGTCTGGAAACGCTGGGTTCAGCCCTCGGAGACACCAGCCCCAGGGACAGGGCTGTTCCCTTTAGTACAAGGTGGGCAGGACCTGATCCAGCAGCAGCAAGCACGGTAGGAGAACATGCAGCCAGCAGCTCTTCTGCTCACAGTTGCAATCCCTTTCCAGATTACAGCACTGGAGAATGCAATGGGAATTAGTGCCTGAGTGCTTCAGAGCCTTCCCAGCTGGCACTTGGGGTGTCAGTCCCGTGATGGCAGTGGTTGATCTCACAACCTCTCTTCAGCCCTGGGGAGGTGCTTTGCCTGGGGCAGAGCCTGATTTAGGACTCAGTGATCCTGGGAAGTGCATCTCAGGAGGGTTTTCTTGTGTTTTGCAGTAGAGCTGCACGTTATTTGCCCTGGCTGGTTTTTCAGCTGTGGCTCTTGGGGCTGAGATCAGTTCCCAATCCCATTTCCCAGCGGCAGACCTCGAGCTGTACAAGCTGCGCTTGTATTTGCTGGGTTAGATCACCCAGCCCTGGGAAGGGGTAGGTTACGCCCAGGGAAGCAGGAGTAATGAATATTTTTAAATTGTTCCCCCAGAGAGTAAGATCTCTACTCTGTTTGCAGCAGATTTGCTCAAAAGCCAAGCAAAGTGGCTCTGGGACGGTTCGTGTTCAGGCAGCCGCTCGCCGATCCGAGCGTGCCGAGCTGGCTGCTTCTGCTTGCTGGCACGTGCCTCATTTCTTTTGAAAATCAGATGCTTTAGGGGAAACTTTCTTCTTCCAGCTCTGCGTGCCCACATCTTGCATATGCAGGCGATCTGGCACATCCCTGCTCCACATGCAGATAAAGGCAGTCTCGGGAGCCGGGCTGGGAGAGCGCTGGAACCCGGCACCAACCTTCCCCATGGGGCCACAAAGCCCAGGGCCCAGCCCACCCTTCACTCTCCAGCCACAGAGGGGAGGTTTGCTCTCTGGCCACCTCTCTGTGGTTGAAGGCTGAGTGTCCAGGTGCTTTGTTGGGATCGGAATTACTCGCCATGACTCAGGCACCCACAATGATTTTGGGGGGCAGAAGCTCCCACGTGGAGATGCTGAATGCCTTCATGTGAAAGTTCCTCTTTCCCAGTGTGGTTTTGGTGGTTCCAGAGGATTCCATGGGTGCTGTGTCCCTGCCAGCTTCCAGCAGCTCTTGGCTCTGGGTACCACCTCTCCTGGTTTCTCTGTAAAACTGGGTGAAAAAGTTCTGTTGGGTGTCTCCTAAAGGTTCAGAGAGGCCACAGCCAGCGAGGCCAGGCAGAAAGCCTGGGCAGTGACAGTGGGTGGCCAAGTGCCGTGTGTTGCCTCTGTAAAAGCTGTGCATGGTGCCAGAGGGAGGAGGGATGCAAGGGAGCATTCCAGCAGGAGATGAGTCCATCAGACTCAAGCACCAAACTGCTGTGGATTTCCCCATCATCAGTTCCCATGTGGTCCCAACACGAGTTCGGCTGTCCCTTCTTTATGCTCAAGAAGATGCCCTGCCCCACCTCATCCCAGAGAAATGCAATTTTAGCAGCTCAACAAGTAGAGGAAAAGCCTGTTTTTCCAGCTGGGCTTCTCCTGGTATCTAAGACATGCTCTTTGCTGTCTCAGTGCTGAGGCAGGGTGGACAAAAATGCATCCCATGCTTTAGCAAACAATTTCCTTTCCTAGCTTTGGGCTTTGTCCTTTTCAGAACACTGCATGCACCAGACACATCTCTCTTGTTGGATTTTTTCTTTCTATTTTAGGCTGAAACCTGAATAATTTGAAGCAAAAGGACATCCTCACACTGGACACAGCCTGGTGTGCGGCTCAGCCCTGAACATGACCACAGAGAGTTTTGCAGAGTTCCTGAACAAGCTCAAGGAGATCCATGAGAAAGAGGTCCAAGGTAGGGAGAGAAAATTTTCTTATCAAAAACTGGCCAAGATCCATTTCTTTGTAATAATACCACCTCAATCCGTCTGGTGTCAAATAACCTGAAGGGAGGAGGAGCAGGTGTGGATTAGGGAGATTTGGGGATCAGTGCTGAGCAAGCAGCACCCATGGGGATGGATTGGGACATGAGGTCACAGCCTGTCCCTCAGGGGAGAACACCCACTGATGGCATACTTGTACCTCTCCTGAGAAAAAAGTAACTTTTTGCACGATGAGAAGGAGCAGAAGAGAGAGGACGTTCCTGCACTCCATGCTCCTGGATAGCAAACCATGGAGGTGCTCAGTCCCTGCAGGAATCCCACTTGCTCCAAGCATTCACCACGGGGGATTTGGCTCCTTTCCTGCCCCTGCTGGCCTGGTCTGTGATAAAGGTGAACTGGGAGGTTTGCAGGGGTCACACACACACACACCTGCTGGGCATCTGCTCTGAGCAGCAAGGATTGCAGTCTATTTGGATACTGAGGGATCAAAGGAAAAGCAGAAAGATGCAATAATCTATAAGACAGAAGCAGCAGGAGATGAAGCTCTGTTAAAGAAAATGTTTTAATCAGGTTGGATAGCTTATTCCTCTAGGGAATAAATTATTTCTCAGGTCATACATTATTAAAATAAAACCCATTAGGTTAAGCAACCAAGTGCCAAGTCCAATTGTTTTCCTATTAGAATAATTCCCAGTATCAATATTATGAACAAAACTTCAGCACTTTTGGATGATTCTGGCTTATGAATTCATTCTTCTCTTGTGTAATTTCAAGCTGTGTGAGAGTTAGAGGAAACTGTTGAGCAATTTAAACCACATGTTTACATCTACTTTGCATAAAATTGATTTGACAGGATACAATGTCTGCAGATCCATCAAGGAAAGCCGTTCAGCTGTAAATATTCTCCAAGATGCTTTCCAACCCTGAAAGCTATAAAATACTGCCCACCTGGGAAATGCAGGCTGTGGTGAGAAATAAGTAGAAACAAAACCAAACCAGACCTTCTGAGCCTGCAAAGGAAATGCAGACTCATTAAATAGTGGGGATTCAAAACGAGCTCACATTTTGTGCAGCTTTCCCAGCTGCATCAAACTGTGATTGTGTTTAACACGGGCAGCGTGTGAGCCCTTAGGGGAGATAAGGCTTGTGAATGGGTGAGATTTCTGCAGAGCCACGCACCTTCCCAAAATTCCATCAGTGCTGTTTGCTTCTGAGTGCTGGGGAGTGGGCAATAAACACCCTCCCCTCTGTGTCTGCTCGTTATTCCAGGTCTGCACAGCAAGGTGACAGAGCTGACGACAGAGAAGTGCCGGTGAGCCATGCCGGGGCAGAGGGGAGGTTACACCAGTCTGGAATGTCAGACTTCCCGAGTTTATTCTCCAAAATTGCTGCATTAGAGAGCACCATTTGCCTTTCTGGCACTGCCAAGCTCAAGCCTTTTGGCTCCAGGCAGGGTTTGGGAAGCACCCAGCCCAGCTCCAGTTTGCCTTCCCGCTGGCAGGTGATGCTTGTGCCACCTGGGGCTTTCTCCCTTGGAAAACAGTAAGTGGGAGGAATGAAGCTGTTAACTCCAAGGAGGGTGAACTCCACAGGGCAGCACCCAGGCTCCAGCACATTTGTTTCCCCTCCTGCCACACAAGTAAAAGGGCACTGTGGATGAAGGCATGGGTTTTGGGGAGAAATCTAATAACTCTTTTTTCTTTGTCCTGTTTCTTCAACTAGCGATGCTCAGAGAATTGAAGAGCTGTTTGCTAAAAATCACCAATTGAGGGAACAACAGAAGGTCCTTAAAGAAAACGTAAAGGTGTTAGAAAACAGGTAGGATTTGTTTTTAAGTAGGGTGCTGCTGAGTGGCAGCAACTGCATGGTGCTAGGGGAAAGAGATTGGGATTTGCTGTCTTCCCAGGAGTGGGACGTAGCACATGAATCTCTGTTTTTCTTATACTCAGCTGCTGGGAGAGCTGGAGGAGTCTGGGCACATGCATAGGAGCTTTCCTAGGCCAAGGCTGGATCTGGAGGGGTGCAAGGGCCAGTGCTGGGCTGCAGGGGTGATTCTGGGTGATGGTCTGGGTGTTCACACTTCCCCACGGGGAGGGCAGGAGCTTTTTTTCTTCCATGGAAACCGTGTGGTAACAAGCTGTGAGGTTTCCTTCCTCCAGGCTGCGAGCTGGGCTTTGTGACAGATGCATGGTCACCCAGGAGCTGGCCAAAAAGAAGCAGAATGAGTATGAGACCTCTCAGTTCCAGAGCCTGCAGCACATCTTCATCCTCTGTACGTACTGACACCCACTGTGAGCTTGGCTTAGGCAGGCTGAGTCTTTGCCCAGTTAATCCCTCTCCCAGATATTTGCACATGAGCCCTTGTGGTGAGCAGGAATCTGGGAAGGGTTTGGGGATGGGGAGAAGGGAGGGGGCAGGACTGTGGATGGCAGTTCACATCCCCCCAGGCAGACATAACCCCTCACACAAATCATCAGAGCTGGGGGTTGCAGCCCTCCACACCTCCAGAAAAATGAGAGATTCCAGGCTGGGTCAGCTGCCTGGAAAAAGGATGCATTTGGCACAGCAGAAGCAACACTCTGGCAAAGACAGGAAAGTCACAGCAGCAGCTCAGCACGGGTAAATGAAATCAAGCAACACGTGTGATGGATCTTCTCCTGAGCCTCTGGCAGAGCTCCCAGCACTGCTGAGGCACAGGGTGTTTTTCCCTGGGGTTCTGACCAGCCCAGGGAGGGTCATGGGGGTAAAGGAGATAAGGCATTTAGGAGGGATGGAGAGGTGCCAAGAGCCCTTGGTTTATCTCCCCTGCTGTGCCACTGCTCCCTGAGTGCTCCATGAGTGCAAGGCACCATGGCTGGGAGCCCACTCATGCTCTCCATGGCCCCTCACTGCAGCACCCAGTGCTGGGTGCTCACATCTCCCCCTGGCCTCTGCCTGACACCCCCTGAGACCCCCAGCCCTCCCCCTAACCCAGCACCCACCCATCACCCTGCCCTGGTGTTCAGGGGCAGGATGTTCACTGTGCCCAATCCACCACTGCCTCGTCTGGGTCCTGCTCTTCCCCTCAGCTGGGTGACCTGCCAGCAGACCCAATCCTGATGAAGCCTGAGTCAGAAAATTGCTCCCTTTTATCCCTTAGCCCCAGCAGGTTTACAAAGAAGGGAGGAAATCTGGCATCCCTCCAACACTCGGTGCCATTCCCTCCTCCTCCCCCGGGCACCCCAGGGAGCTGTCAGTAGCATCCTGGCAGCATCTGAACTCACAGCACCTCCTCTGTCCCTGCAGCAAACGAGACCAATCGCCTGAGGGAGGAGAACAAATCTCTCAAGGAAGAACTGAAGAGGCTCCAGAGCCTGGAGTAAGCATTTTCCTGGTTTCATCCTTTACAAGGGGCGTTGGCAACAACCTCAGAGCTGGACAGGGCAATGTCCAGACTGTGGCATCCTCAGGGGTATTTTAGCATCTAATTCCTGTGGGTTCCTGTATATGTTACCATAGACATGGAAAAATCCCTAAAGGTCTCAAAATCCTTGTTGACCTTTGCTCACTCCCCTGTTCACCAACATCCAATGATTCATTTTTGGGGAACAAAGATACTTAACCCCCTGGAAACAAAGCCCTGTACAGCTTGCATGGACCTCAGCCTGGGATTCCATGGCTTTTCCATGGCACCAGCTCCCCTCCTGCAGCAGCCAGAGAGGGTCTGCAGGTGGTTTTGGGGGACGGAGAGTGATACACAAGGGACTGTGATGGGGTTAAAGAGGGAGAAGTGATCTGCACCAACAGGTTCACAGCCCAGCAGAGCGCTGTGCTGGAAGCCAAGTAACCTGCCAGGCTGGCCAATATATACAAATCAGCTCATTCCTCAAGGGTTTAAAGTCCAGAGGAATTAGCACTGAGGGATTAGTTTAGAACTGTGTTTTCTTTGGAGCACAGAGCACTATCTGCTTAAAGAGAAACTCTGGCTTTTACTCCCCAGTGCTTCCCAAGTGCTGAGTAGCTCCAGAGCTGCAGGCTGGGCTGGGCTTGTTGAGCACTGAGTGATTCTGCTTTGCTCTGCTCTCCCCTGAGATGCTGGATAGGAAGATTTCCAGCCAAACATCCACGTCTCAGTGTCAGAATCCATCCAGGACTCTGTGTGTCTCCAAGGCTCAGGCACTCCCTTGTGTCACCGAGAGCATCATCCTCTCCATCTTGATGTGGTGACAGGGGGCAGACACCACATCCCTCTGCTGAATCCACCCCTCCATCAGGCTGGAAGCCCAGCCAGGGACAGGTTCCCACAGAGCTTTTGCAATAGCCACAGCTGGGTCCTGGCTTACCCAACATCGTGGCTTCCTGCGACGTTACCCACAGCCAGGTGGAGCAATCACACCTCGGGCTGTCATGCTGGCTCTGTCCATGGCCCAGACTGCAGCTGGGCTACTGATAAGCTGCAGTGGAAGGAGGTGAGTCTGAGGATCTGGTATATCCACACTCACACACACATAAATATGTATGTTTGTGTATCAGGCTCAGAGCTCTCCGTACAGTGGCTCCAAAAGCTTCCTTCTCCTGCCCCTTCTCATTCATTCATGTCCTTTTCCTCCCAACAGGGACAGGACAAAGACCCCAGGAGTCTCCTCCAGAGAAAGCTGCTCCACACCAAGCTCCCCTTTGACTTTGCTGTCCCCAGTGAGCAGGAATGCCAGCACAGAGAAAGCAGAGCACAGGGAAGCAGAAGAAGCCCACCGGGATGTGCCAGACCTCGAGCTCAGTGAAGGTGGGTGTTGCTGGCTCCTGCCACCCTTGAGGGATCTGGGGATGTGAAGAGTGACTGAGCCATGGTGCAAAACTGCTCTGGGAGAGCAAAGACCAAGCTGTTGGCAGCCCAGATGGACATTGCCATGGGCAGAAAAGCTGGTGGGGGGAGAATGCAGGTCAAGGGAGAAACACCCTGCTCTGCATTAGAGCAAAAGAGTGCTTGGGTGCCCTCACTGAAAGACAATTCATGCAGAGACCGTGGCATTCCCTTCCTGCCACCCACACATGCAACCAAGGGCACGTTCAGTCAGGTGCTGGCTTGAGCCAGATGGTAATTTTGACTCAAAATCTTCACTGAGAGGTGGTTGGCACAGCCAGTGGCATCCCTGGGAGGCTGTATGGCTCCAGCCCGCTGCAGGGCAGGGCTGCAGCAGCTCTGGGGGACATTTACAGCAGCAGGTTGTGTCCTTTTTTTGCAGAAAAGCCTCCAGAGAAGCTCCAGAGAAGCTCTCCAAGCAGCAGGACTTCTCCAGGCACCCTTCTCCAAGAAGTCAGCCTTGCAGAAATGGTGAGTTGTCAGAGGTAGGCTGATGTCCTCAGGCCTTTTCCCACTGCTGTGGTCACCTGAACTGGATCAAGATGAGCAGATTGGGACAGGGAAAGAGCAGGAGACACTTGGGGGATGGAACAATTAGCCAGACTTGGGTAGTTTGTCATTTCCAGAGCCTGGCATTGTCAGAGGGCCTGGCATTCAGTGGACAAACACAGAGAGGGTGTCAGCCAAGGGCTGCTGAGTGATATGGTGACCCTGGGCACTGGGAGATGAGACTGCAGGACCTGGACCTTGCTCCTGGTCAAGCCCACGTACACACCCACACAGATTCTTCTGTTTTGGCACAGGTTTTGCTTACTCGACCTCCACAAGAAACTTGAAAGAGCAGGTGAAAAGGGGTTTTGGTAAGGCTGCAGGCAGGCTGTGGGGATAATTAATAGGGATCACAGGAAGGGTTGGTGACATCTCCAGGTGGGCAGGGGAAAGTCAAGTCAGAACATGTGGTGAGCCTTTCATGACAGCTGATGCAGACAACGATGTCCTGGCCAGGTACTCCACCAGAAATACACCCACCAAACCAGTGTGTGCCAGGAGCTTGCATGAATAAAATCTTGCATGAGTAAAAAGGCCTGACTACGGGACTGGGAATTTGCAGGGTCTTATCTTGGTTAAGCCACTGAATCATGACTTAAGAGGAGATGCAAAACCTCCTCTGCTACAAATCAGTGCAGCCAGAAAACAGAGTGCACATGAAGGGAAAATTTCCTGGAAAAATAAATAAAAACTTGGTAGAGCTGTTGACCAGAACCATATCAAGCACTCAGGAGCTGTCTGTCATGCTCTCACTGGTGAGGAGATGTGTCCCATTTCAGCCAGGCTCCCTGGAGCCTGGGGCACACTGCAGAGTGGCTCACCTGGACTTTCTGTCTTCTGCCACAGGCGTCCCAGAGGATTTCCAACCAGCTGCATGGAACCATTGCCCTGGTGAGACCGGGCTCCAGACCCTGCCTCCTGGAGAAGAGTCCTTCAGGGGCAGCAGTGAGCCCACCAGCCAGGAAGGCTCCTCTCCCCCCTGAGCGTGAGCACAGCCCCAGCCTGGAGGCGTGAGTACCAGCCTGGGGCTCCTGGTGTGGGCCTGATCCACGGCCACTGCAGCTGGCCCTCAGTGGAGGGATGGCCAGTGCTCGCTGTGTCTGTCCACCTCCCTCTCCAAACTTGTCCCACAGCCTTGGGAAGGGGGGGACATCCCAGTTGACAGCAGTAAAAAATGACTGGAATCCAGCCCAACGAGGTCAGGCTCTCGTTATTCCAGCTCCTCAGGCAGACCCACAGAGTGAACCGGGTGCCCCCACAGCCAGGCAGAAGGACTGTGCCAGGCAGGCAGCAATTCCTGCTCCTCCTTATCTATTCTAATGGGCTTTCCTGCAGGGCTCAGCACTTCCCAGGCTTATCCTCCCCACTGATTCCAGGAGCACAGAGGGCTGAGCAAGGCCAGTGAGTTCAGCTGTAGAGACACTGAGTTTCCCAGAGTGTGAGTAGTTCTGCTGAGCATTCCTGGGAACAGCTTGCACTCATGGAAGCTGCCAAATAACCAGGGGCAGCAGGGACTGGGTTTGCAGGGCAGGTTCCTGTGCTGTACCAACCTTTCTAGGATGGCTGCAAAAGATTCCCACTGAGTGAGATTGGGGGGAGTGGGCTGTTCCTCTGTCCTGGGGGGTCTTCAGGCACTACAAAAGCCCGGGGGCTAGTTAGGATGTTACTGGCTGTAAGACAGTATTCAAAAAGTGACTTCTCAGCAGCAGTGCTGGTGTGAGAGGTCACTGCATCTTCATCCTCATTCAACCCCCTGCCTTAAGCTGCTGGACAGGCTTAGGGACAGGGGATTGCTGCTGGATGGTGGGATGGGAATGGCTTCCTGCACTGTGTGGAGACCCCCACTGCTGACTGCCTGACACCCCTGGCCACCAGGACTCTCCCCCCCAGCACAGAACCCAAAGATAAGCATCATGTATTGGCCGAGAGCTGCAACAGGGCACGGAAAGAGCAGTGGAGACCACACACCTCCCTGCAGAGCTGGGAAACCAGGGGGAAACTCTAATGCTAATGTGGTGTTTTGGTTTTGGTTTTTCTTGTTGTTGTCGTTGTTTTGGGGGTGTTGGGGTGGGTTTTTTGGTTTTGGGTTTTGGTTTTTTTGTGAGTTTTTTTGTTTTGGGTTTTTTTTGTTTTGGTTTGTTTTTTGTTTTTTGGTTTTTTTTTTTGGGGGGGGGGGTGTTTTTTTGGGGGGTTGGGTTTTTTTGTTTTTTTGGGGTTTTTTTTTTTTTT